>JAGKTI010003311.1:43305-58718 GCA_018397915.1 Birgus latro
AAGGGACTGAATAGGGAGGCTGCCAGAGATCGAGCAGCGTGGAAAGCCGCCATTAGGTGACCAAGACCGACACATGCAAGCATGTTGGAGCCTTCAAAAACGAAACAAAAACGAAACATTATTATTATTATGGACAGCAGGTGGGAGTGCTCACCATCCACTCACTCAATGTAGTGCTGCTCCCAGGTGCCTGCCCTTTCCTCTCTTCTTTCCTTCCTTCCTCTTCTGTCTTTCTTTCCTTCATTCTTTCTTCTACCTTCTGTCTACAGGTGACTCTACACTGAGTGACGACCCAAATGGTTTTCTGTACACCAGGAAATAATTTACTACGCTGTGTGGTAACCATATAACCAAACTGTGGTACCTGGTGGTTTAGTGGGAAATTAAGGCACTCCAATCAGATTGAGTCGGTGCAGGTTTATATATTCAAGGGGTGGTTGGAGGTTTACTGCTCATGTAATGCCACTCAGGGATGAGTGAGGCTAGTCAATCTCATCTTAAATGTCAGGACCAACTTGCCTAGCCCTGGGCTCCTATGCTCCTCTGTGGGGCGACTTAGGATTGGATAATGAATGAATGAATGAAAGAATGAATTTTTACTCCATACCTTCCTTTGTTGGGGTGTGCTTGATGGGGGGCTGAATAAACTGCCGGCGCTCTGTTGTTGGTGAGTGTACCTGACTCTCAGGTGGCCTTCTCTCTGCAGTCACTCCTCCACCTGTACAAAACACTGAAATAAGACCTCTTCATCTCTCTTTCATTCTTCTTGTGTGTGTGCACTTGCATGTGTGTGTCCAACTCAGAACATAAGCTTTGGAGTCTGTTTCCTTGGACCTAGCAGTTCCATTACATGTCACACACCACATGTCACCACTCTGGCACTAACAACTACCATTCATTTTGATTACATGCCAGGACTGTCTCATTCAGGACTGCTGCACTGATCTTAGTGGGAGTATTTTTATACATCAGTGGGTCTTGTATAATATATCCATTCGGGCTTTTTCCTTTTCACCCTGGTCACACTGTGGTACAGTACTTTCTCCTTTATGTGACAGGTCTGGTGCTTGGAGGGAGACTAGGATGGGCCTTTGTGCTGTGTACTAATGTGGTGCATTAGCCCTGCTGCACTCGTACAATTTTTGGATACACGGTGGTCCAGTGAGTCAAGACACTCTAACCTAATTTGGCCCAAAGGTTCTACTGTAATTCCATGAGATGGTTAGGCTTTGTTGCTCATGTAATGCTGCTAAGGGCCAAGCAACTATTCACTCTTACTTTAAATGTCTGGACTGAGTGGCTTAGCCCTGATCCTCCGTGTTTCTGATGGGACAACAGTGAACTGGATGATGGATGGATAATTATTTATGGGAGAAGCAACATACAGTACATGATGTCCTCACTTTATAGTGTCATTTCTGACATTCTTTTTTACTGCAAAATCCACAATAAATTAAAGAAACACATGAATCAAACTACATGTGGCCTATGAGGGCTTAAACCCAAGGGGTTTATTGCTCACACAATGTCATCCAGGGATGAGCTACTGGTCACTCTTGCCTAAGTGTCTGGATGAAGCAGTGTAGTTCCAGGTTCAAATGCTTCTCATAGGACAATAGAGGAAAAAGCAACAGATAAGATGCTGAAGAGGGATGCCTTCATGTGGTTGCACCAATATATCTGGGCCTGGTTACACAAACATCCTTCAAATCCCTCCCTATCCCCCAAAAGGAGGGTAGACTGCAAAAGACGGGCAGCTTCATCTGGTAATCCACTGGAAACACATTCAAATGAGTCTGGGGCCATAACAATAATCTTTTCCATTGCACTTCTTTGTGACTAGCACCATATTCTTGTGCTTATTTCTTGTTAAAGCTCAGCACTGAAAATAAAGAGAGAGCAATTTTAGGCCAAGTTAGTTAGAGTGAAAAAAAAAAATGTATAATTCCCTTTATTATAGTGTCAAATTTTATTCTAACAAGGATTCCAAAACCCTTTCAGCTCAGATGACAGCCAAGTGTAATCAGATTGAAGAGTTGCCTTGTCTAGTAACCATGGAGACTCATTCCTACCTCATTCATAACCAAAACTCATTGCATTTCATGCAACCAAGACTCAGTACTTAAGAAGTGGAAGTGACCCAATTCCATCAGGTAAAAGAAAAATTTTGGAGTGCTGTGGGAAGGCTTCACTCTATCCTAGTTCCCCTGTCTTTTCCTCCACAGATATCACTCTAATACTACTTCCCTTTACAGCAGTTTATTTGGTTTCATCTGATGGGACTAGATCACATCTATAGTACGAATACTAGTGCATGGCTTTATGAACATAAATGAGCCTTGGTTATGAGGTAGGAATGAGTCTTCTTGGCTACTAAACAAATCAACCTTTCAGTCTACACCTGGCAATCAACCTTACCAAAAAGGTTAAAGATCTTTGTCAAATTAGTGAATACATGATACAATAAGCACACAGTAACACAACAGACACCCACCTGTGTACCGAGCAGCCAGACGAGACACCCTGCTACTGGCGGAGTGCTGCGGGGACCTAACATCAGGGGTGACACTCTCCTGGGGGTGTGAGGCAGTAGTGTCTTGGGGCGGGGCATGGTGATGCGGGCGCTGCTTGGCATGTAGGCGGGGTAGGGGCAACACATCCCCCAAACCACCTTGCCCAATACACACACCATTCTCAAGCTGGAGGAAAGTATCACAAAAAATTAAAGACAACTCTAGGCAATCTTATTATTGGGTCATTTTCTAGGTGACTGATGATTTTGTAACTTTCCTTTCGTGATGTATTTTGCTTATTACACCTCAATATCCTCTTGTATGTTTTTGATACACTTTGTACTTGTAATTTTTCTTTAATGATAAATTTGGCATACCTCAATATCCTCTCATATGTTATTAATGTCTTAAGTGACTGTAAAACATGTATTAATAACATACATGAGACTGCTAAGGCTTAATATGTGAAATAAATCCCATAAGAAGAGGTAGTATGAAGTCTCCTAAGTCCACCAAAAATTATGGCTTTATAAATTGGAGTTGTGTTCAAAACATCATCTTTTCCCATAAACCTTCCCCAACCCACTCCATTGTCAAGGGCACACAATATGACACATAACTGAGGAAAACTACAGGCAGTCCTCCCTATTAGTCAGAGATGTGATAAAAATTTCACAAACTTTTTCCATACAACTGATAGTGAAATTGGGGGAACCTCGCAAATGAGTTTTAAATGTAGTAATGGAACTTGAATAGAAAGTTTTCTATGCAGTCTACTGATGATATACAGCCATGGGAATGTTAAAAGAAAAAAAAAATCAACTTATAACAGGTTCTATTTACCAATCTATATCTGGACATTTTAATTCTCTAGGGGATGGGCAGGAGCAACTCAATCTACAGGTCACCTTGTGCCAAGATGTCCCTCCTCCACCTCACTTATTAATATACCTCTCCATCCCATCCCACCACCTCATTCTCTGTCGCCTCAAACTCATCTTCCTTTCCACTTCGCTCACACTCTCCTCTCCACACAGTCAAACCTTCAAGCATAACTTCTTTGCTTTAATTTACCAAGTTAATGCTTAATCAACCCTCCAACGCACGCTGGAAAAGGATGCCCTCATGTAGCACAGATATAACTAAAAAAACATTCCTCAACTCTCTTCCTATCCTCTGAAAAGAGGAGGATGAACTACTGAATGGCAACTTCAACCTGCAGTCCACTGGGTTCACATTTCAGATGAACTTGGGTCTACAACTACAACTAACCTGACTTAACTGCAAGTCTCCATTTCACCCCAATCAATCTTCAAAACTAAGCCCATTCACTTTATTTTGATTATTCTGAGTTTTTCATTTGATCATTACCAAACATTCCAGAGCATTACGGCTTTTCACTCAATCCCAACCAATCTTCACGCGTAAACTTTCACTTAATCCAAACTCAACTACAGTATATTTCTTTAAGTTATCTAACCAACCTTCTAACATATGCTCCTAATTTAAAGTTCTTAGTTCAATCCAAAACAACTTTCTGGTTTTCCTGCGGTTGTTTCTTCCAACTCGACTAACTTTCCAAGGTATGAAGGTACAGCTGCAGACACAACTATTGACCCAATCCATACCAATAGTTTGTGAGACAGTAAGTAATGAGCTTTGAAACCTGGTGATATGATCTTTGGCATCCAACACTTTTCAAATGACGTATCGAGTAAGAGGTAGAGTCGGGATTTGGGGGCCTGAATGGTCAGTGAAGAGGGGTGATGTCCATTCAGTTAAGTATATTTTGGTCAGTTTCTCTATCAGACTTTTTTTTTTCCCCCTGACTGTCTGGACCTCACCTCACCTCATTCTGGAGTGGGTGGTAAGGATGATGATAATGATGATGATGATGATGATGATGGTTTCATAAATGTCCGACTAAAAGTGGAGTGATATTTTTGTCCACAATTGTACTTCTCTTCACCCAGGCTAAACAACACTTCATCTTTCGATCCCAATCAAACGTCAGTACAGTACAGTATAAGTTTTTTTCCCCTCCACCCTGGCTAAACTGAAGCTAAACTCAGTTAACACACAACAGCAACTACTGTACACAAAAGCAGAGGGCTATTATTAATGGAAGACAATACAACAGCAGTGATTGAGAGGGATGCCTTCATGTGGTGGCATAAATATAATCATGCAGCTCCACAACCCGGCTGTACAAATGTTCCTCAACTTTCTCCCTATCCTGCAAAAGATGGTGGACTACAGAAAAAGGGTAGTCTGAGCCTGCAGTCCAACAGGTTCATGTTCAGATACACATGAGACAACAGCAACAGTACAAGTACTAACCTGGGTGGCACTGTCTTGACTAAGGGCCAGGAAGAATGTAAGGATGCTGGTCTTGTTTCGTAGCACCGCCTGATAAACAAAATAAATATTGGTACAGGTATTTGGAGTTTTCTGCACATCACTAGCCAATATTCTACAGTATACTGTAATAGTTTATCATATTGCTCAGGAAATGTCTGGCAGTTCGGAGGACCATGTACTGATGAAAACCACTAACATTTTTAAAGTGCTCCTATTAAACAAAATGTTATTAGCTACATAATGGATAACCAGAAATGAAAAATATGTGATAACCTTATCATACAAAGAACGTAAATTAGCTGTGCACTTCATTAAAGATCTCCAGTCATATACTGTACAGTAGTGTGCTTTAGGCCTGTCAATAGTAGGTATGATAAAGTTGGGAACAGAGGGCATTAGGCACTAAGCTGCTATGGTTATCTCTGTAACTTAGTATTTCAAGCATGTGGTGGGTCATTCAACAACTATGTTGGGATACAAGGCCAATGCATCACACAGGTCACCACAATAACCTCCTCAACGTGTTACTGAAGTCACTCGTTTTAACTACGGTATCAACCCACAAAGGGTGGATGGATACGTAAGCTGCATGTTGCCAGCTGCCCAATCCAGGATCTACACCCTGGCACTGTCATGCTACCAGCTTCATAGCTTGCAATGCTAACCACTCGACTATCACAGTGGTTACATAATCTTCGTAAATCTATCAAGAAGCAATTACTAATTTGAATACAGTACTCCTGTTTAAAGGTATTAACAAATAAGTGAGATGAAAGGAAGCAGTGAAAGGAAAATGGATGAAAGGAAAGAAAGCAGAGGAAGGAAAATGGATGAAAGAAAAGAAAGTAAAGGAAGGAAAACAGTTGAAAGGAAAAGAAGCAGGGGAAGGAAAATGGTTGAAAGGAAAAGAAGCAGGGGAAGGAAAATGGTTGAAAATGAGATAAGCAGGAGAAGGAAAATGGTTGAAAAGGAGATAAGCAGGGGAAGGAAAATGAGTGAAAGGAAGAAAAGCAGGGGAAAGAAAATGGCTGAAAGAGAAGCAAGGGAAGGAAAATGGTTGAAAGAGAAGCAAGGGAAGGAAAATAGGTGAAAGGAAGAGAAGGGGATGGAAAATAGGTGAAAGGAAGAGAAGGGGAAGGAAAATAGAGGAAAGGAAGAGAACGGGAAGGAAAATAGAGGAAAGGATGAGAAAGGAAAGGCAAATTGGTGAAAGGAGGAGAAAGGAAAGGAAAATAGGTGAAAGGAAGAGAAGGGGAAGGAAAACAGGTGAAAAGAGGAAATGGGGAAGGAAAATAGGTAACAGGAAGAGAAGCAGAAGGAAAATAGGTGACAGGAAGAGAAACAGAAGGAAAATAGGTGACAGGAAGAGAAGCAGAAGGAAAATAGGTGACAGGAAGAGAAGGGGATGGAAAATGGGTGAAAGGAAGATAAGGGGAAGGAAAATAGGTGAAATGAAGAGAAGGGGATGGAAAATGGGTGAAAGGAAGAGAAGGGGAAGGAAAATGGGTGAAAGGATGTGAAGAAGGAAAAGAAAAACAAGTGAAAAAAGCCAATGGAAGAGAAATGAGTGAAAGGAAGAAGCAGTAGAGGAAAATAGGTAAAAGGAAAAGAAGCAGGGCAAGGAAAACGAGTGAAAAATTCTTGAGGATGAACCAAAGGTGAGCACAAAAGACTCACCGATTTCTGCAGTCTGTTCATGAGGGTGGCAAATCGTGCGGCATCCTCGAGCCTCTTGCTGGCCACCAGGCGGCGCTTAATCTTGTCACCCACCACATTATGGTCCTCCAGCCGCCCGCCACTCGGAGCCTCATTCAGGAGACTCAGCGCCAGTTGGAAATGCTTCGAAACACCCTCTGCAGCGGAAAGAAAAATCATTGGTCAGACAACTTCATCAGGTGGCTGGATCTGTAGAGAGGAGGCCTGCAGTTCTGATGAACCCAGGTTCAAATCCCGGCTGGGGCAGGGAACAGTTTAAGGATTTGCATTTCATAAATGCAGACTTTCCCGATCTACCAGAAGACCCGCCGACATGTCGTAAAAATGCTCCCGCTAATACCAATACACTAGTCCTGTATGAGACAGCCCTAGCATGTATTCAATATGGACAGTGGGTGTTAGCACCGAAGTGGTGACATGTGGAGGTGTGGGAGGACTACTGGGCCTTGGGACAGGCCACTGCCCCCAAGAAATAGGCCCTGAAGCCTTTACCCAGAGTCTNACACACACACACACACACACACACACACACACACACACACACACACACAAAAGCTATGGGGCCTCACAGCTATGGGTTGTGGGAAGAAATTTCTAAAAAACTACTGAAGACTGATCCACGATTATCCAGTACGGTACAGTATTGGGGAAAGAAGCCAACAGGTGCACAGTCAAGAAGTGGTATCCTCTCTTTCCAAAGTGACATTTATGGTTTGTTGGCTACATGACAATATGTGAAGGCTGCTTTGCATTTAAATTACAACTGTGTTTTTTCCAAAATAACTGTAATTAATCAATGTGATACATTTAAGAATTTACAGAAACAGGTACTGTATATTAATTATGCAACCCCATCACTTTTTCACACTAACCACAGCCAAATGACAGCCAGCCATGTGGGGCCTCCAGCTCAATTTGGTCCACAGTCAATCCATTCCCAGTTGTTTTGTCCCTACTAACCTAACTTACCGGTAGTTTAATCTAACCTAACAGAAATGAACTGGGAATGAATGGGTATGTTATTTTCTTTTTAACACCAAACTCATGCTAGGAAAAGCCAATATGCCTACATAATACTGCCAATTTTTCTACCCAACTTTTCTTCTCACAGTATCCACTACAAATGAACTTTACAGTACTTCCCTTAGAATATTCACAGGCTATCTGCTTACACTCAAAAACAGCACCTCACATGGAAGTCACCATACCAGATCATTGTAGAGAAGCTGGGTTCCATTAGATTAATATTTTTAGATTATTCCAGTAGAAATGAATGCATCATATTAAAGCCTTAGAAAAATGACACACTTTAACTTTCTGGGGGAACTCAGAATAAAGGTAAAACTTTACCATGGGTTTTGTGTACAAACCAACCTACAGTGCCCAGTGGGGTGTAAATGAACTATGTTTATTTTTACAGAATCTGGATGTTATAAATGAACTACACAGTTATGAAACATAATCTCTATCCCAAAGTTTTCATTATTGGTTAATGGGACCTCACACTGCTTCCCTATGCCTCCCTTGTCTACATGTACAGTACTAATAACTGGAACACACTGTACTTGAATTTTCTGCCTCCCAATCCTTTATTCACTTCACACATATTATGATGAAGCTGATGTTTAGGGGCATCACCAGAAGGAGCTCACCATTCACTTCCATTTCCTTACAGATACTCGAATCCTCTAGTATCATGCTAACCATTTTGTAGCTGTGATGATGTTTTTACTTAAGAGACAATTACTGCATTTTAATAATACTCATATCTGCCCGTTGCTCCAATCGGACTGAGCCTGTGCAGGTTTATATCCAAGGAGAGGCTGGGGGTTTACTGCTCACATAATGCCACTCAGGGATGAGTAAGACTGGTCACTCTCATCTTAAATGTCAAAATCAACTTGCTTAGCCCCAGGCTCCCATGCTCCTCATGGGGCAACACTGGGATGGCACATCTGATTGTCCCTACCATATTACTGTTCCTGTCACATTATTAGTGCACCTGTCGCAGACATTATACATGAATGAAGCTTATAGCACAACATGTTTACAAAGAAACAGCATCATTTCACCCAATACAGTATTCATTTAACCTCAACTCATCTTTCTAACTTATGACCTTCAAATATTCTTGATATCCATTCAAAGGACCTACCTAACCTAACCTAACTAAACATTATTTAATCCAACAACCTAACCCATCCTATCCCAATCTAGATAATTTAATCTAACCTAACCAATCATGAATGGAAGGAATACAGCACAAGGATTCAGTAACATGTGATGATGCTTTTTTGCTTATAAAGACATAATGGTAACAAAGATTCACATGTTTATCATATCTGTGACAAAGGAGATGGGAAAAGTGGGGCAAGATAAGAGCAGTCATGCATGACTATCATAGGTAAATACAGTATAATTTTCTCACACACTTGAAGCCCTCTCATGTGACTTCAGAAAAGGACTCCCATGGGAAATGTATGCTGATGATTTGGTGTTGATTGCAGAGAATGAAAGAGAGGAGGAGGAAAGATTTAGGAATTGGCAAAATAGTATGGGGCACAAGAGCTTAAGAATAAATACAGATAAAACAAAAGAGATGGTACCTAAGGCTGGGGCAGTAATGTCAAAGAAAAGGGAGAGTGCCCATGTGTGATTTGTCACAAAGGCGTGGGATGTAAGTCCATCTTGTGCCATGTTTGTGATAAGTGGGCACATAAGAGATGTGTTGGTGTTAGAGGCAGACTGCAAGATAATGCTGATTTCATGTGTGCAGTGTGTCGGGGAAAGCATGTAGATATTGCCAGGTGTGAAAGGAATGAAACTGCTGGTGAGTCTCTCACGTGTGTGGAAAAGTTTTGTTATTTGGGAGACATGTACTCTGTGGCTAGGGTGAGAAGTGGTTGGAAGAAGTTCAGGGAGCTGTTGCCTCTCCTGACAGTGATAGGACTACCCTCCGTGCTAAGGGATCTTTGTATGCAGCACGTGTTAGGAGTCTGATGCTGTATAGCCGTGAGACCTGGGCAATAAAGGAAGAGGATATTCACAGACTCAAATGAACAGGAATGGCAATAATTAGGTGGATGTGTAGTGCATCCTTGAGTGCAAGGCCTGGGGGGGTTAGGTTTATGATGGAAGAGTTGAGAGGTAGGATGGGACTGGAGTGTATTGGTGTTGTGACGGGGAGAGGTAGACTGAGATGGTTTGGGCTTGTGGAGAGGATGGGGGATGATAACTGGATGCAGAAAGTGAGAAATGTTAATGTTGGGGGTTGGGTGGTGAGAGGTAGACCAAAAAAGACCTGGGACGAGATCATTGCATGTGACCTCATTAAGGGACTAAATAGGGAAGCTGCCAGAGATCGAGCAGCATGGACAGCCACTGTTATGTGACCAAGGTCGATGCATGCATACATGTTGGAGCCTTCAAAAACAAAAACGAACACACAAAATTCAGTCACAACTAAAAAGTTCTCAGCATGACATTAATGTTCTACCTTAACTTGACCCTGATTCTTGTCCTTTTGCAACTTATTTCTCATAGCTGTGTCAAAATAAAACACTGATATGGCTTTGCATCCTTCCCATAGCACCTGTTAGTGGCTAGTACCACATTCCAGTACTTATCTACTGTAACAACTCAGCACTCGAGTAGTTACAGTAAAATGAGTGTAGAAGACATCTGTTAAAAAAAAAAAAATCAATTAGTGAACTCTGTCCAGTAATCCAATTAAACACTACTTTAAATTTTTACCTATTCTTAAACAGAAAAAAGAAAAGCTCCCCTTCGGAGCATGATGGCCCAAGGCTAGGATACCATTACTCCAGATCATTTAAGGGAAGGAGGCCACCCTATGCCCCTGGCTGTGGTTACAATCAAAGAAAAACCTCTGGCCATCCCCTGGACTTAAACCATAGTGTGGAGGTAACAGCACATTCTTAGGCCCCATCCACATGAGCGGGCAGTGCCCGACGGGCAAACATTGTTACCAATTCACACGTTTAGAGGGTGGGTGGCAGGCACAAGTATAGATGTCGTCATAATCAGGGAAACCACGGGCATACCATCGAAATGCCCCTACCCATTATTGAGGCACTGCCTGCTGGGCTGATTATGGTACACAAAGCTATACTTTTAGCTTTAACTATCCTGCGACAATTCTGACTTCCTATGTTGTCGTACTGCACTCAGTTCTGGTGAGCACCTAGACACTAGTCCACTGCCTGACGTCGACTGGACAACCACTACCTCACCACAGCTCGGTCTGCCATATGGACAACGCAGGTGTGCCCGGTTGTAGCCAATGGCCGCCGGGTACTGCTCGATCTGGAAACACTGCTAAAAAAGCAAGGGATATCCACTCAGTGTGCTGTGACCGTCGGGCAATGCCCGCTCGTGTGGACGGGGCCTTACGTGAGAACTCTTAACAACTTTTGGCCAGGTAGTTAACTGTGTTACCCAATCCGCCATATTGTCTAGATACCTATACGATTATTCTACTTTGCCTGAACACAAACGGCCAACCAAAAGGTGCAGGTCCAGAGTACAAGTATCAAAAAGGGACTACTGCATTGTTACCTACTACCTATGTTGCTATACCTAACAGCACAAAATTATTACAGAGAATAAGTAACAGTAGAGAGTTATAGGGAAGACATACTGTAAATCCAATTCCAGGACCCAGACCCACAAACACACTTACAACGAACACCCTGTCATAACTGTAACTTGTCAAACCAAGCAGGTCACACTATACAGGAAGTCTCTGCACTCTCTTTTTCCTGTCCTTCCTACAAAACAAACCTGGGATGTGAGAGGGAAATTAGTGTGAATCGAGTTTTGTTCCTGCGGGAAGAATAAGAAAAGGAAACTGCAAGAACTTCTGTCTATGGAGTTTGTCTTCATCCGGTGGAACTACTTTAGATCTAAATCACTCCCACAAGTAGAGTAGCGACCATACAATGTCTCTTGTTACATTCTGAAGGGCTTACAAGTTAAGAATGAGTCTCCTTGGTTGCTAGTGACATCTGCCTTCCAATCTGTCAATTTACGGAGAACAGCCTCAACAAAAGTCAGGACCGCTTTCAAAAAGACAGATCTTGCCTTATGACAACAGCCTCCTGAACAGGTAAACATGGGTTTCAAAAAGGTAGATCTGTCTATCAAAACTCTGTAGCTATCATAGACAGACTGGGGATATGACTCCATAACTTCCTCACAACAAGAACCCAATGAGCTACTGGAGATGGCTTTGTCAGAAGCCAATGTAATTAGTGGAGTGCCATAGGGATAAGTCCTAGATCCCCCTCCTCTTCCTGGCACACATGAGTGACATCGTTGAAATACCCATAGTGGGAGACTCTTCCCTCTCCTCCTTTACCAGAGATATCAATATTAGGTCTAGCTGCATCACTGGTGGTGAAGGAAACATGCACAAACAACAGGATAACCCCAACTCAATACAGTATATACATCAGCTGAGGAAAATATGCGGTTCAACAGACAAAACTCAAATGTTAAAGTATTGCCCAGACCATAACATACAGACATCAACCACCCTACGTACTGAAGGACAGAACATCAACCCACCACAACATATGAAATGCCTGGGAGTGCACTTTCCATCACCATATCCCAGACACTATGAAGAGAGCAAGGGGTATGGTTGGCTGAATCCCGAAAACATTCACCTCCAGAGAGCAAGAAGTGATGCTATCCCTCTGGGAATGCCTTGGTGCAACAGACACTGGACCAGTGTGGTCAACGGTGGCCACCACACAAGAGAGAAGACAACCAGAGACTAAAGACCATATAGAGGTCTTTCCAAGAAAATCAAAGGCCACTGGCAAAAGCTCAAAGAATAGGGATTATACTTGCAAACATAAAGGAGACAAATCTAGCCAACTATATGTGCAAGACACTAGAAAACCTAGTGCCTGATACTACTCCCTCTACACTACAACCTGGCATTAATGAACACACTGGAGGGCCCCCTTAACAAGAGAATCAAATGGAATAAGAACCCTGCTTGCATCCAGCCAATGCCACAAAGGTCCCAGAGTACTCAGTTCTCCTGAAAGAAATAGGAGGAATCACACACTGCCCATCAGCTGGCAGGTTCAAGGAGGAATTGGAAAAGTTCCTGTGGACTATCTCAGATGAGCCTGCAGTACACATAACTGGCTACACTGCTAATCCTCCAACTCCATTCAGGAGCATGTGGATCTCATGAGATAAAATAGTGTACCAGGAATGGATAAAACAGGAAACCACCACAACCGTGACACAGTCACCTCTATTGGTAGACATCATTAAGTAATTAAACTTTCATCTGCTAGGGTGAGAAGAGTTGGGGACTTTTGCCACATCAGAGTACATACGTTCTATGGTAGCTCTTCCAGTTAAATAAAATCAAGTTATGACAGAGGACCAACTATGCTTAAGATGCCTGGAATAGCCTCCCAGCTTCTGCAGTCAGAGACCCGACAGTAGGTGCCTTTAAGCATCATTTGACCACCTACTGCAAACACCATGACCTTAAGTTCTGCTTTGACATCACACTCTGAACATCCAGGAGGAATACAACTGGCTATGATCTGGAAATCAGATATATAAGGACCTGCGCCAGAAGAAACGTAAAATCATCAGTGTGGGTGAATCCTGCAATACACCCCTCAGCCGAATGCCCTTCACGGTAATTACGAAGCAACCTAAACTGTTAAAGATACCAAGAAATGATCAGGTACGAGGGTTTCGTTTGCCAAAGCATATGCTAACAGCCCTACCCGTAAAAACACAGAATTATTAATGTGAATAAGTACGGAGCCACCCAGACCCGTAAATACGAAGGCAAGACAGAGGGGCGTTGACTGACCGTTTGTGACCCCCGTAACGTGGCCACACAGCCTCTTCAGAAGGGTATTGGAGGCGTCCATCATGTCGGCCAATTACACCGTTCTCGCACACGTACTTCACATATAACGCCGCCAAATACCGAGTATCGACCACTTCTTTGGTACTCATGGCGCCATTTATTTTACCTTTTGTTTTCAAATGAGCACAAGGCAGGGATTGGTGGAGTCAGAGGCGAGTGGCCAATCACAGCGCGGCTTTATGCGGTCCTGTTGTTGTCAGTTACATCTGCTATATATAACAATATAGTACATCTGCTGTATATTACTCATGTATACAAAAAAAAATATATTGCAGGAAGCATTTCTCCAGTATGTTCTTTGGTTGGCATTTATTTTCTTATACAGCTTTCTGTGACCATTTCAACCTTTTTTCAGATCACTGAGGTCTATAGTATTCAGAGGCTATCTCCGCCGCGAGCGTGACTTTGGCCGCCATATTGAAACACCTGCAATCATCGCTTATAATACAAAAACATACTGTATACGGACTATGATTTTTTTTTTTCTAGTTCAACGAATTACATGAGGTACATTTAGCCAATGAGAATAAAACAATGCCATGGGTTGCTGCAGTGCAGAACTTAACCTTTATGGCACTAAGGAAGGGAAAAGTAATGGCAGAAAGGGAAAAGATAGTGTGCTATTAACTTTGAAATGATAGTAATGTTGAAGCTGTTTTACGTCGAAATAATGGTGTGGGAAGTCCTTAGACTATCCATATCATGAAACTGAATGTCCAAATTGATAAAGGCCAGAAGAAACATGGACATATTATCTACAAGAGAGTGTGAACAGAAGAGAAGAGGACATGGGGAGAAAGACTGGAGATAAAGGACCCCTTTTAGTTACCTCATTCATGCAAGGATACTGGGGAAGAATCTTCCCTCCCCTCCCCAGGGGACAGTAATCTTACAGAATTAGCAACAAGATATATTTCTTACTTGTGAAATGTAATGCCATCTCTTCGATGAATTTCTGTGCCCATTTTTGCATCCGTGAGCTGCACATTGGACCATGGCACTGTATTTTCCGGAATCATCAGCTGCTTTCAAAAACCCACTGAGCAGCTCAGTACAATAAACGCGGTCATTAGGCGTGGTGTAACATGGCTGCCGCTACACCAGCACCGCCCTAGCGGCGGACCACTGAGCTCTATAATATGGAGTGGCTATCTTCGCAGTGAGAATGAAGCCTTGGCCGCCATATTGAAACCCCTCCCCTCGTCGCCTCCACAATGGTAATGCAATTGGATCCACTGTTCTTAGCTTGCTGTTTCCGTTTCGCTTTGCTTACATAAGCCAAGCAGTGGGCCATGGCACTACATTTTCTGAATTCACCGGCTGATTTCAAAAGACGTGGACGTCGGTGGTGTAGATAAACAACATCAGCGCCGCCCTGGGCTCCTGGCGGCTGTTACACAAACTACCTGATGCTACCCATGAGAAAGCCACTCCATATTATAGAGCTCAGTGCGGCAGACACACAAATTACGCGATGCTGCTACCCATGAGAAACCCTCTCCATACTATAGAGCACAGTGAGATAGATAGATATAAATAAATAGATAGATAGATAGAGAGAGAGATAGATGGATAGATAGAGAGATAGATGGATAGATGTAGAGATAGATAAATAGGTACACACACACACACACAAACACAGCATATACTCGCTCCCTGCTCAACACTGGTCTGCTCTTTTCCTCCCTTTGTTCTTTACTGCCTCCCATTGCCTTTCAAACTGACATTCGATCTTTATCTAACTCTTTCCTCAGATCTCTTCTCTATAACACTCACATCCACTGTCAAATAATCATCTGTTTCTTCATCAGTCTCCTCCATGCAAGACAACCTAACAAACCGCTATGCGTAAGCCACAAAAACAAAGACCCTCAAAGCAAAATTATAAA
>JAGKTI010003312.1:5422-18944 GCA_018397915.1 Birgus latro
AAAAAAAAAAAAAAAAAAAAAAAAAAAAAAAAAAAAAAAAAATCTTTAATATCCGCACTGTTCACCGCTACCCTTCCTTCATCATTCTTCACACATTGCACGCCTATAATATCCCGATTATCCCTCTTCACCTGATTTGCCACCTTAAATATCATATTTTTCTTTTTCACATGATTTAGATTATCAAGTAAAAGTCTCTGTGACTCTGACTTCGCCCTGTATACTCTCTTCTAGCCCTACTCTTGGCAGCCAAGTATTCCTCCTTGTTACCACCCTTCTTCCATTCCCGGAAAAGCCTCTTTTCTCCTTAACTGCAGCTTCTACACCCTCATCCCACCACCAAGTTACTTTATGTCTTGGTGGGCCTCTTGTCCAATCACATATTGCATCAGTAACTCTCAAGAGGTTGTTCTTGAGGGCTCTGTACTATTCATGTACTATACTATATCCGTAGGATGATACCACAAAAGCAGTTGGTTGCTTGTGGTCAACTATCCTCCCCATCCTCCAGTAAAAATTCCTGCACTAAGGATACCCGCATCAATTTTGTACCAGAAACACTTGCCTCTTTCTCTCTTCACCAGTCATCTTTTGGCTACTTACATTCCACCTAACTTCCAGCAGACAGCTACATCTACATGCCTTCTATCCAGGACCTCTCCCACCTGCCCTGCTCTCCTTTTCATCATACAAACATTCTAAGCCCTCCAGGGTCTGCTGGATTTGCATCATCCCAAGGTATATATTTAATCTCTTGGGACCTAATAATTGTATCCAAGTGGTTTGGCTGGGTGGAGTGACAGGATTCCTCAATGCTGAAGTTCACATGTACAATTCATTACAGTTGTCTCTACCACTACCCTGGCTGGGTCAGAGACAACACTGGTAACCTCAAAAAACACCACCATGCCAAGAGCAGGGGCCACCTCTGAGTGTACCTCAGCGTGTAGCTGGCACGGTATCATTGCCTCCTGATATAACAGCACCTAAGTTTAGGCCACTGTATTAACAGGTGGAAAGTGGCAACAAGTATATGCTCTATACTCTCCAGCACTGGGAGGGTGGACCACCAGACCAGTTGACTAGCAAGGCTCCTTGGTGAAAGACGGACCTTTCTTCTTCCCCTCACCAAGTACGAGTGGTCGAAATCCCCGGGCCACCCTGATCACCGGTAACATACCGGCAGTGCGTGAGGAAGACAGAGCATAACCCACAAGCTGAGCGACAATGGTTGTCCAGCTCCCTACCAAATGGTTGAAACCCCTGGGCCACTCTGATCACTGGTAACATACCGGCAGCGAATGAGGAAGACAGAGTGTAACCCACAAGCTGAGTGAGAATGGCTACCGAATGGCCAAAATCCCCTGGCCACCCGGATTAGTCGGAAACTCCCGGCCATCCGCCCCCTTACCGAATCGTCGAATTCATATTGCTGTCTGGATTACTCGGCCACTCCCTAGCCCCATGATGTACGGGGACCCAGTGATTCTGTCACATTGCGACATTTGACTGGGCGAACAAAAAGGACACTTGCGATGGCAGGCCAGTGTGCTGCTTTTTGTTTGCATCCTCATAGCCAAGCATAGGTGGAGACATGGCAACGCTGTACACTCCCCAGCCATACTGCACTTCAGTTCCCGCCTTGTCTCTCCGTGTGTGGACGTGCTTGGCTGAATATAAACAATGGCTGCTTCCACTGCTGCATTTGTTGTGGTGCCCTACCTTCTGCAGGCCTTAATTCTCCTCTGTGGTGTTCTTGTGTGTGTGATGATGGCCCCACCACCACGCAAGAAACACAAGAGGAGGGTTTTCACTCTGAAGAAGCGTGAGATATTGGGCAAGGTTAATGTGGGATGGCCGACTTCTTGCATTCTGCATGAATATAACTTGGCCTGTTCAACCTTGTCTGATATCACAAAATCATGGGACAAGCTGACTCAGTACGGACAGGACTATGGCAATGCCACTCGCAAAGGCAACCGGAAGGTATGTCCCAGCCTTGGTTTGGTTCCACCAGCAATGAGGTGCCGGTGTGCTTGTATGTGGAACCAAGTTGAACGCTGCAGCCGAGAGGTATGCATGCCTGCGCAATGTGCAAGACTTCAAGGCAACCAAGAGTTGGTTCTTCCAATTCAAGCTTCAACACAGACTTACTGGCTGTAAGGCACATGGTGAGGCTTTGGACGTGGCAGTGGAGGATGCTGAGCTGTTTTGCCAGAAAGTACAGCGCCTGATAGAGAAGGAGGGCTTTGTTCTCGGTTAGCTGTACAATGCTGCTGAAACTGGCCTGTTCTTCCATTCCTTGCCCACACACCCTGGCAGAAGAGACAGAGAAGACTGTACCTGGTCAGAACTTGTCCAAACAACGTGTCTCGGTGTTGTCCTGTGCCAATGCTAACAGGATACACAGCCTATTGTTGGACATGCAAAACAGATGCACTGTCTTTATGTGTTGATGAATAGTGTGCCTGTTGTGTGAGACCATTCTGTGAAGGGCTGGTTTACCACAAAGATCTTCAGAAATTGGTTCCACAGACACTTTGTCAAGGAGGTTATCCACTATCACATGGAGGAACCTGGTATCCCTTGCAGCCAGGTGAAGTATCTCCTGATCCTCGACAATGTCCCTGCGCATCCGTCGGAGAAGGATTTGGTTGCTGATGATGGCCGTAATAAGTGCAAGTTTCTGCCACCTAATACGACCGCTCTCATTCAACCAATGGGCCAAGGTGTTATCGTCGCAGCCAAGAGACTGTTCCATCGGTGGTTCCTTGATGAGGTGATGGTGATGCTTGAGAACGAGGAAGGGGTCAACACACGTGGGGAGCAGACCTTGAGAACCTGCCACATTACAACATCAAGTCTGCAGTGTTCAACTGGACCAATGTTTGGAAAGAAGTCTCCATCAAAATCTTGGAAAGTGGTTGGTCATGACTCCTTCGGGGATGTGAGGCCGTGCATGACTTTGAGGGATTTGACGTGGACAATTTCCACCTTTGGCTACAAAATGTTAGCGAGGACGTGGATGTCGATGATGTGAGAGATTGGTTGGATGACGACGACATGAGGTATTGGATGGGCAACGACAGCAGCGATACAGGTTATCAAACGTTGTCTAATAAGGAGATCACTGCTGCTGTCTCTGCAGGGCAGACAGAGGAAAACGATGAGGACAAGGACGAGGACCCTGACTTTGGCCATCCCGCCACTCCATCACTCCCTCATCTTGGTGAGCCGCTGGCAGGCACTGAGCAGGTGCTGGAATATGCCAAGCACCCTCACAGTGACTGGGAGTTGGTGCCACCCAAGCTGGCGATGGACCTGCAGGTGGTCAGGGATGCTGTCATCCTCCGAAAAAATCGCTGCACCTATGGCCAGACGAAGATCGACTCCTTCTTCAAGCCTGCCACCCCTACAAGTGCCAGCCCCTTCTCCCCACCATGACCACCACCACCCACTCAACCTCAGTCTTCACGCTCAGACCCAAAACCGAGCACATCAACAGCCATTGAGTCATCGTTGGATGTGAGCTTGCAGTTGTCTTCAGAGTCTTGAAGTGTGTAGGGCTGTATTCCAGGTGCAGGAGTAGGTGACGTAACGGAGGCTGTGGAAGACATTTTTGAGAATGCGGAAAATGACAGCCTTGTTATCATTCATACAGGTACAAATGATGTCATGCAAACCCAATCGCAGGAGCTGATGGAGAAGTACAGAAAGATGATCCGACGCTACGAGGAGAAAACTAATCATATTTTAATTTCAGGCATACTCCCAAGGATTAATGCAAGGAATGCCTTCTTCAGCAGGGCATTTAGTTTAAATAACAGAGTCAAGACACTTTGCGTACAGGAAGGAGTTGAGTTCATCGACACGTGTAACCAGTTTTACGAGCAGCGAACACTATTTGCGAATGATGGACTGCACTTGAATGCTGTTGGTTCTGCCCGTCTCGGTCGTTTGCTTAGTGATGCCATAAGTTTTTTCTGGAGAAAAAACAGACATCACGGGAGGCAAACGTAGATGTCACACAGCCCGACAAATCAGTATGTAATGGATGCTCCTCACATTGGAAAAGAAAACATATTAAAGCTATTCTTGTTAATGCGCGTAGTCTACATAATAAATTTTCTGATTTAGAGGCCCTTGTCTTTACCAACGATTATGATGTAATTGGTATAACAGAATCGTGGCTAGATACTGAACAGAGAGATTTTCTAGCAGAATTTAATTTACCAGGCTATCACATTTTCAGTAGCGAAAGGAAGAATCGAACAGGGGGTGGTGTGTTGTTATACATTAAATCAGGATTTCATCCAGTCGAAATTATCAAGCCACGTATTGAAAACAATGACACTATTTACATTCAGCTAAGAAATGAATCTTGTCACAAAATCACCATTGGGGTAATTTATCATCCACCCAGTCAGCCACTCAACATCGATAACGAAATCTACAATCAAATTGCCGAAATATCTTGTACGCAAAGCACGGTAATATTTGGTGATTTTAATTTATCAGATCCAAAATGGAGAGAAGCCCTATCCTCACACACAGGGTTAGACCTGTATACAAACTTGCAAGAAAGTTCTTTATATCAATCAATTTGTAAATTATCCGAAACGTGGATCTAACATCCTAGATCTTGTCTTAGCCATATCAGAAAATGTAGTGAGTAACGTAATTGTTGGAGAAGAATTTAGTACAAGTGATCATCGCATAGTTACATTCAACATTAAATTCTGTGAAGGCAGTGTCAAGGCCAGTTGTTAGAAAGTGCCTGACTTTAAGAGAGCAAATTTTAAGAAATTAAAGGCAATTATAGGTGCAGGCGACTGGCATACCATTGTTCAAACTTTAAATATCAATAATGCATGGATTTTTTTTACGGAAACTCTCAACAGTGCTGTCAGGTTATGCATTCCAATGCACAACAGAAGGCCTGCCGAAAATTCTAAACCCAAATGGTGGAACTCCGACATTAAACATTGTCTGAAAGCTAAAAATCTTGCATATAAAAACTATAATACCACAAAGAGTCAAAGTTATAAAAATGATTACGATGCCCTTCGACGAAAAGCCAAAAAATTAATTAAATGCAGTAAGAAAAACCTTGAGGCACATCAAATCCCAAAGCATTTTTCAGTTACATAAGAAGCAAAAAGGTAATAACTCCAACAACCGGTCCCTTGATCACAGATAACGGAGAGCACACTGATGATGAAACTATGATGGCAAAAATTCTTAATACGTTCTTCGCATCAGTATTTACAACAGAAAATATACATACGATTTCTGCTGTTTCCCCCATTCCTATAGGAGAGGGCAACATAATTACTGACATCACAGTTAGCGATCCCGACGTACTGCTTGCAATAAACAAATTAAAAGAGAATAAAACACCAGGACCGGACAAAATCTCCACGTGTATTGAAGGAACTACAGAATGAAATATCAAAGCCTTTGTCTGAACTTTTCAACTTATCACTTAAGAACAGTAAGGTCCCACATGAATGGAAGCTTGCCAACGTAACCCCAATATTCAAAAAGGGCAACAGAGCCCAATTAGTTTAACATCGGTGGTTTGCAAATTGCTCGAAACTATTATCAGAGACAAATTTAGAAACAAACAATCTCATCAAAGATTCACAACATGGTTTTCATAATAATCGCTCTTGCCTCACGAATCTGCTGGACTTTTTCAATGATATACTGAATATGTATCGTTTCGTTTCGTTTTTGAAGGCTGCAACATGCTTGCATGCGTCGGCCTTTTTGGATTGGAGCGTGTAGCATTTTATGACCGGATGCCCTTCCTGATGTCTACCAATGACCCTTGGGTGGATTCGATCCTCCGACCCTACGGCCAGAGCGGAGCGCTCTAACCCACTGAGCCACTGTTGATGTGGTCAACCTAGATTTTCAAAAGGCCTTTGACAAAGTTCCACACAAAAGACTCCTTCAGAAGCTAAAGGCACATGGTTTCAGCGGCAATGTTCTTGGTTGGGTAGAAAATTGGCTCTCTGGATGAAAGCAAAGAGTTGTAATTAATGGAAAAGAGTCAGACTGGATAAACGTTACAAGTGGAGTGCCACAGGGTTCAGTGTTAGGTCCTATTCTTTTCTTAATATATGTAAATGACATTGACGAAGGATTGTGTTGTAAGATTTCAAAATTTGCTGATGATACTAAAATAGGTAACAAAACAGATACAGTACTGCAAAGGCAAGCAATTCAGAGAGATCTTGATCAGCTGTTTAACTGGGCCCAAGTTTGGCAAATGGATTTAATATTAATAAATGCAAAGCGCTAAACATTGGCAGTAAAAATGTAAGAGATAGTTATAGCACGAACAATGTCCAACTTGATAGGGTAAACCACAAAAAAGACTTAGGAGTTATAATAACAGACGATTTGAAACCAAGCAAACAATGTACAGAAACAGTGAAAAAAGCCAACAAATTGATTGGATTCATAGGCAGAGCATTTGAATATAAGTCCAATAATATCATCCTCACTTTGTATAATTCCTTAGTACGCCCGCACTTGGAGTACTGCGTTCAGTTTTGGTCACCGTATTATAAAAAGGATATGGAAAAGCTTGAAAGCGTGCAGCGAAGGATGACAAAAATACCTAGATTGAGAAATAAACTGTACGAGGAACGTTTAGAAGCCTTGAATCTCTTTACCTTAACTAAACGGAGGATATGAGGAGATTTAATTCAAGTATTCAAAATATTCAAAGGACAAGATAACATGGCTGTCAATAAATACTTCACAGCTGATCACTCGAATTATACTAGAGGCAATGAGCATAAAATAATTAGCAAACGATTCCAGTCACATGAAGCTAAGCATTTCTTCTTCAACAGAGTTGTAAATATATGGAATAAATTGCCCTCCAATGTAGTAAATTGTAATACAGTACTAACCTTTAAAGGTCGCCTGGATAAATATTTGTCGTCTAACCCCCACCTTACTATGTTTACTCTCGAATAAAACACTTGTATAAATTTTTATTTTATTCTATTCTTTTAGAGCCTGGATCAATTTACTAAATGCAAATATATGCATGGTGACAATGTTTTAAGTTCCCACAGAGTCCAACTGAGACCACGAGATCACTATATTTACGTGTATCTGTAACTTTTGAATTCCTGCAGAGTCCAACTGAGACCACGGGATTATTAGCTATATTCACATGTATCTGTTTCTTTTGAATTCCCGCAGAGTCCAACTGAGACCACAGGATCACTGTATTCACGTTGTTATGTTTACAGAGTCTCATCATCCGCAATCACCCCGTTAACTCAGTGTACCCGTACATAGTGTCATGCGTTATTTATTTATTCGATTATTCATTGTACTTTACTACTTTCTCTTTCAGGTTATTCATACTGGTAGCTTATAGATAATGTATTATATAATGTAGCTTTTCCTTTTCAGTCTTTCCTATGAAATTTCCATGTCAGTTTTTCCATGCTGCATGGTGGTCTTTCTGGTCTTTCTCACTTTTTCTTGCCAGTTTTAAGTGGAGGGTTTGGAGGCGGGGGGAGCCTTCTTGCTTTACTATCCTTATCCTTCAGCATGTAGAGTTAGATCTTGCAGTCATAGTCTACTCTGTAACAAACAGCCTCGAAAGGACCATAAGGTCTGTTGCTGTTTGCTTTCATAGTTATGTACCTAGCCGCACATCCCCACTCATCGGCTGGCTTCAGCAGATGGAGGAAGAGGTGGAAGAGTTCTCTGACCTTTGCTAGGTGGGAGTGCTGGCCACTAGACCACACAGAATACCTGTAGGCCTGCTGCACCCTAGCGGGTTACAACACCTGTCTGCTGTTCACCGAGTGGTAAGTGTACTGTGTGTGTGTTTTTTTAATAAATTTTATTGTTTACCCATTGATTTCTTAGTGTTTAAGATTATATTGCATATTAAAATGTGTGTTTTTGATGTCTAAAAAGAGCTGGAACACTGCAGAACACTGCCAAAATGAAGATGGACACTATGCATATTGGTAGTTTTTTTTTTTAACCCTCCTCAAGTAGACTTACAGTTTCGCTTACAACTTAGGTACACATGGGTCTGTCAGACTCAGCTTTTAAAAAATGCTGTAATGTCACACATGTTTTATAAAATGAATTCCTGAATATCTTACAATGTACTAGGTCTTATCAGTTACAAAACTATATGAATAAGTTTTAATTCACTGAACTCCACATATTTTTTAAAAAATTAAAAAAATGCCAAACTATTTTATTTTGTTTTCAGTCACCATACACGAAAACAAAGAACACTATGAGCCTAGCACTTGTGTCACAACTTGCGGGACAGAGGACCTTCATTATGGGCATAATGGATCCCACACAACGTAGAATCAACTTGGAAACCCAGGGTGAAAAATTCTCCTCCCTCCTCAGGTACACCTGGAACTCACAGACCTGACATGCAATTCTGAGTGATATATTGCAAAAGCATAGAGAGACACAAAAGTAACCCCCCTACACCCTGCATGGGCACAAAAAGTTAGGAAGCTACTGAGAAGGACAGGGATCCCAGGCATCTGTAAGTTACTGAACTATACCATCGAAAAAATTGCCTGGGTCTGTCAGACCCAGGTGTACCTGAAGAGGGTTAAATGGATTGTTTTCTCAGTGTTTAGGATTATACAGTGAGTCCTTGATAGACGAAAACCCAAAGTATGAATTTTCAACGTTACGAAAGCGATGAATATAAGACAAATTCCACAATACGAAAGTATCTGTCTCGATGATAAGAAAAGCGATATCAAAGGAAATACGAAAAATTCAAAAAGGGTGCCGAGTACACCAGGACGATTCCCCGTCATTTATTTACATTTCAGTTAATTTAGCAAGAATATTAGTCTTTGAGTTATATGAGTTATAAAGGTGATGGTGGTTTATTTTTTTATAAAAAATGTAAAATACAGCATCAAATACAGTCGAGCCTCGAATCAACGGACTAATAGGGGGGGGATGAGTGTCTGTTGCCTGAAAAAGTCCGCTGCTTGAAAATGAAAGGAAAAATAGCCTAAAACTCGAAAAATGGCAAAAGAAATACGATGGTATCGAAGGTGAGGTGCAGAGACGCTATCGCGGACTAGTTTACCTCACAATACCCCGTTTTCTATGGACCCATTATATTACGACTTGCTTGTTGTGTACTGTGCAGAACAGTACAGTACTGTATTACAGTAATTTTTTATGTTCAAGTACAGTATCATTTATTTTTGTATCTATAAAGAGAAATACTGTATGTAGTTAGAAATAAAAAAGATGTACACTCACAATCACTAATTTCTGCCCAGGGGAGACCCCTTCCTACCCTTGTATACCAAGGGAAGAGAGGGAGAGGGGGGGGGCCAAATTGACCTCCACCTGCCTCTACCCCAGCTCTCAACCCTCCCCCATACCCTTACCATCCCCCCCCTCCTGTCATTCTTAAGTGGCAGTTACATCTCAAGCTGATTTCACACTTAACACTCTTGGTCCCACTGCTAAGACAAACACAGAACACTAGGATATGTTAAAAGAATATGATATAATTATCAACAAACTGCAGCAAGAAATTAATGCATAATGATATTAACAGTAAAACAAAAACGTTACCAATAGCCACCTCAGGCCTCACGTGCACTACTTTGGAGAGACACACACACATACACATACACACTACAGGAGAGAAGGAAAAGAGGAGACATGATTATGCTATATAAATGCAGATCAGGGAAGGAGAAAATAGACATAAATGAATATATAACCTATGGGGAAGTATCAGCAAGAGGACACTGCAAAAAACTGCATAAAAAGAGAGGTGATAAAGACGTAAGGAAATTTAGTTTCCCAAATAGGGCAATTGATCAGTGGAATGCACTACCGAATGAAATGGTGTGTGCCAAAACAATTCATGAATTTAAGGAGATGAATGATGAAAATGGTTTAAGACATGGGACAGTACAAGCTTCTCATTCCTGTAAGGATACAATTAGGTAAGAACACACACACAAACAAACACACACACACACACATACACAAACACAAAAACATGCACAAAAACATGCACACACACACACAAACAAACAAAAATATGCACACACTGACACACACACACATACAACAAACAAAAACATGCACACACACACACACACACACACATGAGCATGTTTGCAGATGATGCTAAAATTATGAAAATATTAAATGTATTGATAGTTGTAAAGAACTGCAAGAGGACTGGGACAAACTACACAGCTGGAGCCAGACTTGGAAAATGGACTTTAATGCCAAGAAGTGTCATGTATTAGAAATGGGTATAAGTGAAAGAAGACCACACTGGACATATAAAATGGGCAATGAGATGATTAGTAAAAGAGAGGATGAGAAAGACTTGGGAGTGATTATTCGGGATGACTTGTCACCAGAAAAGCATATAAACAAAATTATTGGGGGAACTTATGGAATACTGACCAACATGAGAGTGGCTTTTAATTATATGGATGAGAAAATGTTGAGGGAGTTGATAGTGACCATGATAAGACCAAGACTAGAGTATGCGGCGGTGGTATGGTCATCTCATTTGAAGAAGCATATTGATAAACTAGAAAGGGTTCAACGGATGGCAACGAAGATGATACCACGTTTAAGGGAACTCACCTACGAGGAGAGATTGGAAAAACTAAGGTTACCAACACTGCGCAACAGAAGGGAAAGAGGTGACTTGATCACGATATTTAGAAATGTAAGAGAATTGGAAAGGGTGGATAGAGAGGATCTTTTTGTGTTGGATGATGGAAGAACAAGAGGTCATGGCTTCAAGTTGAGGAAAAGTAGATGTCTTAATGATCTCAAAAGGTTCAGTTTCCCGAACAGAAGCATAAGTATTTGGAATGACTTAGACGAAGAGGTGGTGCAGGCGAAAAACATTCAAGTATTTAAAAAACTAGATTAGATGAATGTAGATATGGAGACAGGACAACACGAGCTTAGCTCAATTCCTGTATACTACAAATAGGTAAATACACATACACACGCATGCACCCAGCGCATGAGGCCTGGTACGGCCGTTTTCAACGTTGTTTATTGCCAGCGTTATAATGCATTAACTTCTTGCTGCAGCATTCATAGTTATATTACATACTTTTTACATGTCCTAGTGTTTTGTTTGTGTATTAGTAATGTGACTATGAGTGTAATGTATGGGGTTAGCTTGAGATGTAACTGCCAGTTAAGAATGACGAGTGGGAGGAAGGGTGGGGTAGGGGTGTGGGGGAGGGTAGTGAGCTTGGGTAGTTAAGTAGCTCGTTTCGTCACCCCCTCCTGTCTTCCCTGGGTATGCAGTGGTACAAAGGGGGCACCCTTGAGCAAAAATTACTGATCGTGAGTGTGCCTGTAATGAAATAAAAAAAAATGATTGGTATCAG
The DNA here is from genome assembly GCA_018397915.1 of Birgus latro. Lineage (NCBI taxonomy): Eukaryota > Metazoa > Arthropoda > Malacostraca > Decapoda > Coenobitidae > Birgus > Birgus latro. Next base: position 16,855 of record JAGKTI010003312.1, read on the forward strand.
GAGTGATTCTCTGCCAGCAGATATTGTCCGTTGCTTCCGAAATCCATTGATTTGAAGGCATAATATGTTATAACAATACTATATGTAAGTACTGTATGTAACTGTATAGCTATAGGTAACAATATGTAAAACAGGTAGTTATGTATGAGCTCTTCAGGAAGAGTTAGAGAACGCATCCCCTTACCCAGACTAATCAAGAATGCCTAACACCCTGATCATGTGGCGGAAACGTGGCCGACACACACACACACACACACACAAACGTACGACCACGTATGCCCACACACTTTAGCTGGAAGCTAGAGGGAGATATAAGTCCCATATCACATGTAGGAAGGTCAGAAAGAGACAGAAAGAGAAAGGGAGAGAGAAGGGGATAGAGAATGCCCGAGCACAATTAGGGCAGAGTAAGGAGAAAAGGGGAGACTGGCCGTCACGCTAAGATAATTGTAAATCGCTATCAAGATAAATGTACACTAAAACTCAGTACTCGAAGAGTCCTGTAACTCACCTTCGTTGATAACACGTCTCACAACTTTATTCTGGTTGTATTAAATAACCCATCATCGACTTCCCAACAAGTACCTCCGACCACGCTACCAACATTGGTGGCAGCGGTGGGTCCGTAGCATCGAGGCTCAATTGTAGTTGGTATTAACAGAAAAAAATAAAAATATATTGACACGTGAATCAGGTGACATACGATGTTTCACTTTATCGTTTAACATAAGGCTACATATGAGACACTGGCATTTACATAAATGCCTAATAACCTCAAGTGAATGATAGGCATACTCTAAAATTATACAAACAATCTTCATATTATGTCTACATTCTCTGCTAATCAATCAATCTCAACCTACTGCATTCAAAAATTACAATAAAAATTACCTAAGACAGCTATGGGAGATGCCAGATTATAATTCAAAGTTGACTACAGTGAGGCAGAGTAGAAGCAAGTTAATTACTGACTACAAGTGCAAATTATAATATCCAAAGCCTACGCTATTCAATGAACACGGCCTTGATAGTTCCCCATGAAATTAGTTATTATAGTATTAATCAATTAATATTAAGTATATTTACAGAAAGACGGGGAATGGTCTTGGGTGCGAATTGTCCTGATGGGGAATCGTCCATGTTTTGACAGGGAATTGTCTGATGGTGAACTGACTTCATGGTAAATTTTTCCAGAACCAGTCCATGTTCCTCCTCGCAGCTTCGCTGTACGTGAGGATATTTTTGCAGCTCTACACCTTTTTGTACTGCACGGTGCAGCTTCATCCTCCCCAGAGTTAGAGTACGGTGCAGCAAAGAAGAAGCTGCCAACTCTGGGGAGGAAATTGGAAATTATAAGGCGCCACGAGGAGGGGCAGGGAGTCTCGGAGATTGGGCATGCTTTAGGCCTTGTAGCTTCCACCGTTGGGACTGTGACCAAGAAAATGGCCACCTCATTCTCTACATCTATAGGTATTACTTACTTCAAAATGGAGAGGTAAAGTTTAGGTAGGGGGTCCGAGGGGGGTCCTGGAACGCATCCCCCCATTTCTATGTATATTTCAATGGGGAAAATCGTTCTGATTTACAAAATTTCAAATTTTGAAAGTTTTTTTTCAGTCCCTATCCCTTTCGTTTATCGAGGACTCACTGTACTGCATATTGCAATGTGTGTTTTGATGTCTAAAAAAAGTCAAAAGAACACAAAGAACACCCCAAATTAGGAGGGTTACTGTACATATAAGTTGGGTAGGCCTATAGATAGGCTATGGGTACAGAAGAAGATACTGTTCCATATCTGGACACTGCCCGTGTCCAGTTATGCCTATGGCTCTATTATGTCGGATAATTGAGGGAATTACTGTATATGGCTTGTCATTCAGCACCGAGTCACCAGTAGGTGTGACATGTAGAGGTGTATGGTATGTAGTAGGGCTATTGGGCCTTGGTGGCAGGCTGTGAAGCCTATGCCCAGAGTCTCTCTCTCTCTCTCTCTCTCTCTCTCTCTCTCTCTCTCTCTCTCTCTCTCTCTCTCTCTCTCTCTCTCACACACACACACACACACACACACACACACACACACACACACACAC
>JAGKTI010003312.1:19027-47614 GCA_018397915.1 Birgus latro
CACACACACACACAAACATACTTTTTTTTTTTTAATGACAGAACAGTGGAAGGAAAAAGAAATTAATAAAAAAAAAAATCCATACACCAGATTACTGGTGTCCTTCATTCATGAAATATCTGTAACAGTTGGATCCCCCCCACCCCCCTTGACTCTGGGCAAAGGCTTCATGGCCTATTCTTGGGGGCGGTGGCCGATCCCAAGGCCCAGTAGTCCTCCTACACCTCCACATGTCACCACTTCGGCGCTAACACCCACCATCCATTTTGAATACATACAAGGGCTGTCTCATACAGGACTGGCGTACTGGCATTAGCGGGGGTATTTTTACGACATGTCAACGGGTCTTCTGGTAGATCAGGAAAGTCTGCTTTAATGAAATTCAAACCCTTAAACTGTTCCCTGCCCCAGCCAGGATTCAAACCTGGATCCATTAGGACTGCAGGCTGCCCCTCTACCAATTCAGCCACCACTTGAACAGCTGTACGTTGAAGATTGAAGGAAAACAACTCTGGGGAAGCGAGTTCCAGAGAAATGCAGTTTGGGGAATGAAAGAATCCTGATAGGTGGAAGTTTTGCAATATGGCTGTGTGACATTCTAGTCACGAGCGCTGCCAGATGCCCATGTAGCACAAGGGAAGGCATGGAGAGGTGGCACAATGGACACAACTTCGTCTGTAAAATAATGCAAGGAAGGCAACATTCCTTCTTACTCATAGGGGAGCTAAATTATTTGTAATAGCAGGGTTATTAATCACTCCAACAGCTTTCTTCTGAATTTTGTCTAGTTGTTTAATGCAACCTCTCCACATCCATTCCACAAGGGTGAGCAATATTCAAGCGGTGAGCACATATTACTCTTGTAAATTAAAGCTATCTGCTCGTCAGTGAAGAAGTTATGGACTCTGTATAATAATACAATTTCTTTGTGGCTGTTTTAGCTAGTGATCTGACATGAGAGGTCCAGCTGACAGCACTGTTAAATGAGAGGCCGAGAATTTCAATACTTTTGGAGACCAGAATATTAGTAGCACTGAAGGTAATATATGAATCAAGCAGACTTTGTAAATGGGTGTCTGAGTGTGAATGAACTGTGAAGTGTTAAGTCATCTGCATATGAATGGATGGGACTGTGGGTGACAGATAAGAGATCATTAATATGAACTTGGAACACACACACACACACACACACACAAAAAGATACAATTATACTGAATAAGTGGATGGTGGGCAACCTCACATTTCTGTGCATCAGGGGAACAGTCCTGAGCCCCTTGTTGTTTATCATGGTACTTGATGCCTTCACATGTGCCTTCAGATATGGACTCCCGTGGGAGATTGATGATTTGGTGCTGATTGCAGAGAATGAAAGGGAGGTAGAGGGAAGATTTAGGAAGTGGACAGATGGTATGGGGCACACGGGCTTAATTAGGTGCACATAAATTTAAAGGTTATGGTAACTTCGGTTAAAATGGGGAAAGCTCCAGGAACTGATGGAGTGTGGTGAAATGTTGAAGCATGGGGGAGAGATAATAGTAGAATGGATGTGGAAGATGTGCAGATTGGCCTGGGAGGAAGGCAGAGTTCCAGAGGATTGGAAGCTAGGTATAATTATTCCCCTGTACAATGGGAAAAGGGAAAAAGAAGTGTGTGGTAATTATAGGGGAATTTGTCTTCTTAGTGTAAAAGGAAAAGTATATGGTAGGATATTTATTGAAAGAGTTAGGGAAATAACAGAAGAATTGGCTGGGAAGAACAGGGAGGTTTTAGGAAGGGAAGAGGTTGTGTAGATCAGATATTCATTCTTTGATCTTTAGTGGAAAAGTTTCTTGAGAAGGGAAAGAAGTTGTATGCAGCCTTCATGGATTTGGAGAAGGCATGTGACAGGGTGGATAGACAAGGATTGTGGAAAGTATTAAGAATATATGGAGTAGATAGGAAGTTGCTGAAGGCCGTGAAGAGTATGTATGAGGGTGTTTAGGATGCAGTGCATGTGGATAGTGAACCGAGTGAATTTTTCTATTTGAAGGCTGGATTGAAACAAGGATGTGTTATGTCTCCATGGATGTTCAATCTGTATATGGATGGGGTTAGGAGATACAAGGTAGGGCAGTGGATGTTGGAGAAGCCCTAGTGAGAGAGGGCAGTGTTTGGAATCTCCATGTATTGTCATTTGCTGATGATACTGTGTTTTTAAGTTAAAACAAATGGGGGCTGCAAGGCTTGGTGGATGAGCTTGAGAGAGTGTGTAAGGAACGGAATCTAAAATTGAATGTAGGAAAGAGTTATGGTCTTCGAGAGAAGTGAAGTCAGTGAATGTACAGTGAGGCTGGATGAGAAGGATATGGAAAATGTGAGTGCATTTAAGTACTCGGGTAGTGTGATAAGTAAGGATGGAAGTTTAGAGGGTGAAGTGCTTGAAAGGGTACAACAGGGAAGAAAGGCTGCTTGTTCCTTGAAAGCAGTGATAAGAAACAGGGAAGGAAGCATGGAAATGAAAAAGCTACTACATGACAGTATTGTGATACCAACTCTTAACGTATGGAAATGAAGCTTGGACCCTGTTGGAAGGACAGAATTCAAGAGTGAGAGCAGTGGAAATGAGTTATTTGAGAGGAGCATGTGGAGTCACATGGAGAGAGAGACTGACAAATGAGGAAGTGAAGAAGTGCTGTGGTGTGTGGATGTCGATGTGACAAGAAGCATTAGGATAGTGAGAGCAGTGGAAATGAGTTGAGAAGAGCATGTGGAGTCACATGGAGAGAGAGACTGACAAATGAGGAAGCAAAGAAGTGTTGTGGTGTGTGGATGTGATAGGAGAAACACAATGAGGTGGTTTGGCCATGTGGAGAGGATGGAGAGTGAGAGACTAATGAGGAGAGTGTGAGTGAGTGAGGTGGAGGGGGGGAGAAGGAGGCCAAGGATGAGATGGAGGGATGGAGTGGAGAGGTGTATGAGAGAGGGAGGTGTGAGCTGGGAGCAAGGCAATGAAATGCCGGGCGACAGGGCAACAAGGAGGCAATTTGTTTGTGGCCACCCCTTACGGGATTAAGGCGTCTGGCAATAGATAGATAGTATCTACGGCTGGTGGCGGTACTGTCAAAGAAGAGAGACAATAGCCATGTGCAGCTTGCCATAAGAGTGTGAGAATTAATTCCATCTTCTGCAGTGTTTGTGATCAGTGGGTGCATAAGAGATGTAGTGGTATTAGAGACAGACTGCAAGATAATCTTGGTTACATGGAACACAGACTATCCATTTCTCCTTTCTCTGAAATCTCCATTCTAGGAGATTTCAATGTTCACCACCACCTTTGACTCTCCTCTCCTTTCACTGATCCACCTGGTGAACAAGCCTACATCTTTTCTATCCTTAATGACCTAGAGCAGCTTGTACAGCACCCTACCTGTGTCCCTGACCGCCTTGGAGAGAGTTCCAACATACTTGACCTTTTCCTAACAACTAATCCTTCTGCTTACACTGTTCATCTTTTCTCTCCGTTGGGCTCCTCCGATCATAACCTTATCACCTTAACCTGTCCTATCGCTCCGGTACAGCCTGTGGACCCTCCAAAGAAAAGCCGCCTGTGGCACTTTGGAGCTGAAGATTGGGAGGCCCTCAGGCAGTACTTCTTTGATTTTCCTTGGAATGATTATTGCTTCCATGGCCGGGAGCCGTCTGAGTGTGCCCTGCGCATTACGGAGGTTATTCTCTTGGGCATGAAGGCATACATTCCTTTCTCATATCCTCTGTCTAATGCAAGAAAGCCTTGGTTTAATCACGCTTGTTCTAATGCTGTCCGCAACAGAGAGAGGGCCTTTAAAAGGTTCCGGAGCCAACCCACCCCTGAATCACATCTTTTTTATATTCCTGCCCAGAATCGTGCTAAGTCTGTTCTTCGCTCTGCTAAAAATAATTTCATCCATGCTAAATGTTCCCAACTCTCCAACTCAAATTCTTCTCGCTCCTTTTGGCACCTTGCCAAAAACCTTTCTAACAACTTTACCTCATCATCCTTCCCTCCTCTTTTCTACTCTGATGGCTCTGTAGCTATTTCTTCTACTGATAAAGCAGATCTCTTTGCTCAGACTTTCTCCTCCAATTCTACCTTAGACGATTCCGGTGCTGTTCCTCCATCACTTCCCCCCTCAGACTTCCTCATGACTGGCATTAAAATTTCTTCAGCTGATGTATTTTCTGCCATCACTGGCCTCAATATTAACAAGGCATATGGGCCTGATGGAGTCCCTCCTGTTGTCCTCAAAAACTGTGCTTCTGTGCTTACACCCTTCCTAGGTAAACTCTTTCGCCTTTGTCTGTCAACTTGTGCCTTTCCTTCTTGCTGGAAGTTTGCTCTCATTCAACCAGTCCCAAAGAAGGGTGACCATTCCCAACCCTCTAACTATCGTCCAATTGCTTTAACATCCTGTGTCTCAAAAGTTTTCGACTCAGTTCTTAACAGGAAAATTTTAAAGCATCTTTCCTGCCACAACCTTCTTTCTGATCATCAGTATGGGTTCCGTCAGGGACGCTCCACTGGCGATCTTCTCACCTACCTTTCAGACTCCTGGTCATCCTCCTTTCGGGACTTTGGCGAAAGCTTTGCCATTGCACTTGATATCTCAAAGGCTTTCGATCGAGTCTGGCATAAATCTTTGATTTCGAAACTGCCCTCTTACGGTTTCTATCCTTCTATCTGTGCCTTCATCTCTAGCTTCCTTTCTGGTCGTTCTATAGCTGCTGTTGTAGATGGCCATCGTTCTTCTCCTAGACCTATCAACAGTGGTGTTCCTCAGGTCTGTGTCCTATCGCCAACTCTCTTTCTTTTATTCATCAATGACCTTCTAAGCTGTACATCTAACCCTATCCACTCATATGCTGATGATTCCACCCTTCACCTTTCCATTCAGTTCCCACAACGCCCATCTCAGCAGTTACTTCAGCAAACAAGGGATGAGGCTATGGCACACCTAATGTCTGACTTGGCTCATATCTCTGATTGGGGTAAAAATAATCTTGTTATTTTTAATGCATCAAAAACTCAGTTCTTACACTTATCAACCTGACAAAATCTTCCTCAGGACTACCCACTAACGTTTAATAATGAACAGTTATGTCCTGCATCATCCTTGAACATGCTAGGGGTTTCATTCTCTCAGGATCTGTCTTGGAAAGAACATATTACATCTCTTGTGAAATCTGCTTCCAAGAGATTAGGTGTGCTGGGCCGACTCCAAACTTTCTTTACCCCTGCACAGATGTTGACCTTGTACATGGGTTTCATTCGCCCGTGTATGGAGTACAACTCTCATGTGTGGGGAGGCTCCCCACATGCAGTTCTTCTCAATAGGGTGGAGTCAAAGGCTTTTCGTCTCATTAACTCTCCTCCTCTTACTGATTCCCTTCAACCTTTGTCTCTTCACTGCACTGTTGCTTCTTTATCTCTCTTCTATCACTACTTCAATGGTCACTGCTCCTCTGAACTGTCTGCTTGCATCCCTCCACCTCTACGACGGGCACATAGTACCCGTCTAGCAACAAACTCTCATCCCTTTTCTGTCCAACTCTCTAATGCAAGAGTTAACCGTTACTCCCAGTCCTTCATTTACACAACTGGTCAACTCTGGAACTGTCCCCCTCTGTCTGTATTCCCTACTTCCTATGATCTCCAATCTTTCAAACGCAGTGTATCCAGGCATCTCGAAATGAATGGATCTTGAATTTGGCTCTCTTTGGTATTGTTTTTACTTTTTCTTGGAAGGAACAGTATGCGGGCCCTGACCTGTGGTTCCTTCTTCCGTGCATTTAAAAAAAAAAAAATCAAGAATTAGAAAGATTAACAAAAACGTGATGTGCGTTGGGGAGAGCATGTGGCGATTGTCAGGGGTGAAAGGATTGATATTGCTGTTGAGTTTCTTGAGTGTGTGGAAGCATTTTGTTATTTGGGAGACATGTTATGTGCTGCAGCTGGGGCTGGAGCTAGCTCTCTGGCTAGAGTGAGACGTGACTGGAAGAAGTTCAGGGAGCTGTTGCCTCTCCTGACACTGTGAGGGCTCTCCCTCCATGCTAAGGGATCTTTGTATGTGGCATGTGTTGTGAGTGTAATGCTGTATGGTAGTGGGACCTGGGTAGTAAAGGAAGAGGATGTCTGCAGGCTCAAACATACAGCATTGATAATGATTATGTGGATATGCAGTGCGTCCTTGAATGCAAGGCCTGGGGGAACTAGGTTTACAATGAATTTAAGAGGTCTGACTGGGGTGGAGTGCATTGGTGTTGTGATGAGGAGAGGCAGAATGAGATGGTTTGGGCATGTGAAGAGGATGGTGGATGATAACTGGGTGAAGAAAGTGAGAAGTGTTAACATTAGGGGTAGTAGGGCTGCGAGAGGTAAACTGAAAAAGATCTGGGATGAGGTCATTAAGTGTGACCTCAAGGATAAGGGACTGAGCAGGGAGGTTGCTAGAGATCGAGCAGCATGGAGAGCTGCCATTAGGTAACCAAGGACAATGCATGCAAGCATGTTGGAGCCTTTTAAAATGAAGCAAAATGACAAAACAAAAGAAAACTGACCCTCCAACCATTACCGTACCAATAAAGAATCCAGCATCCGTGACTAACCTGACTGCATGTTGAGTCCAAAGGTGCTGAAGGCGTGTGATGGTGAGGAGGAGGCTCTCATTGTCCCAGCACCATGCCACACCTGGGAAACTTGTGCCATACAGGTTCAGCGGCACCTCACTGGCCAGGTTGTACTGTGGCTTTCTAGACACAGAATGGCCTAGTTTACTATTTGAGTAATATTATTAAACAATTAATTCTCATTATAAGTCTGGGATATGTTACGACAACACAACTCTTGCCATTCAACAGCTGTGATACTCCGAAATGGGAATATGACAGAACAGCTTTGCTGGTAACAATAATTAAAGCAAAGAATGCCATGTTTCCTCATAAATGGTAACAATAAATAAATCAAAGAATGCCATGTTTCCTCATAAACGAATTCCCAAGCTAAGCTTGACTACAGTACAGCTTATATTTTCTGTGAATTGGAAATTAAACCATGTCCCAAAACCAGCTAGTTAGCCTCCCAACAGTTGCTGGAAACTATTGGAAAAATTAAATCTGAGAAGTGTAACAAGAAAATCTATGTAACAATGCAAGAGTCACTGCTTGGACTGACTCAACATACTAGTGGCTAAATGTTTCCTGCCTGAAAGAAATGATTGTGTACAGTAGTAAGTGGCCAAGTTTTGTAATCACATTTCACTCTCATGGTAGTACCTCCCAGGGTTGATGGCAGCCACTCAACTGGCAACAGAAATCTAAGAGATAGGTTTTTATCAATTTATAATGGGGACTTATTGTAGTTACATATACCTTGTCACATGTACAGTTTACATACAATTTATCTCTTGAGAAAGGAGAGAGAAAATATTATCCATGTATTTCCAGGAAAAGTTAACTAAAAAGGATGAAAATGGAGGGTTGAAAATCTCTCTTTTAATACAGGAATTTGTTTTGTGAGCATCCTCTTAGCTGACTTCCCCTCAGGTAGTTATGGCATTTGTGGATTTGAAAAAGCATCTGAAAAGTCAAACGGGATGGATTATGGAAAATACTATGCTGAAGAGTTCTTATGATGGTAGTGAAGTACTAGTATGAAAAGATATGACTGGAAGCTACAAATACTGTACTGCAGACAAGACTGAGTTACTTTTTTTCTTCATTCTCATTCTGTTAATGTTCAATAACACCTATAATTTGGTACTGTGCTAATATCTATGATATCATCATCATCATCTTTGTAACTAAGTTTCTTCCTATTTAATGGAATGAAACAGGAAAAGGAAACACGAAAATGGGCGAAATTTTCAACAATGCCTCGTGAACTTGTCCTTGTTCATTCCTTTCAAGTTCATGACTCCATCCCACAGATGATCGTATCCACAAAGCTATATGCTTCACTTACATCATTCTGTAAGTTCATGAGGTGTATCTTAAACTGGGGGGGGGAAAAAAAAAAAAAAAAAAAAATTGGATATAAACTGACACGCTCAATCAAAGCGCCTTATTTACCCACTAAACCACCAGGCACCATAGTTTGGTTATATGGTTACCACCCAGCAAAGCAAATGGTTTTGTGGTGTGCAGGAAACCATCTGGCTTGTCACTCAGTGTAGAGTCACCCGGAGACAGAAGGAAGAGGAAAGAAAGACATAAGAGGAGGGATGGAAAGGAGGAAGGAGGAGTGGAAAGGGCAGCCATCTGAGAGCAACACTACACTGAGTGAGTGGATGGCGAGTGCCCCCACCTACCATCCATCCATCATCCAATACAATGTTGCCCCATGAGAAGTGTAGGAGCCCAGGGCTTGGCAAGTTGGTCCTGACATTTAAGATGAGAGTGACCAGCCTCACTCATCCCTGAGTGGCATTACATGAGCAATAAACCCCAACCACCCCTTAGATATAAACCTACACAAGCTCAATCTGATTGGAGCACCTTAATAACCCACTAAACCACCAGGCGCCACAATTTGGTTATATGGTTACCACCCAGCGCAGTAAATGGTTTCCTGGTGTACAGGAAACCATTTGGCTTGTCATTCAGTGTAGTCACCCACAGGCAGAAGGAAGAGTAAAGAATGAAGGAAAGAAAGACAGAAGAGGAGTCTAAAGTCACCCATGGGCAAAAGGAAGAGGAGAGAAATGAAGGAAAGACAAAAGAGGAAGGAAGGGAGGAAAGGGCAGACCCAAAGCAGCACTACATCAAGTGAGTGGATGGTGAATACCCTCAACTACCACTGGGAGGGGGGGGGGCCCTCCCTGATCTCAAGGGATTGTCATTACCACAACAGTAATTTCCAAGAGACTGAACATAGCCACGTGTAAAAAAGTATGATGAATAATTACCTGGGGTGTTTGGTTACATCCAGTAGCTGTGACACTGCTAATGGAGACTCCCATCCTTCCCCCACCATCACCAACACCGTCATGATGCAGCGAATCTGGTGCCACAGGAAAGCTTCACCCTCAATGGTTGCAACACACATCTCGTAACCCCCAGAATCAAGACTGAACAGTTTATTCTTGGGGTCACTTTGCTGACAATGAATACTGGTGACAGCTTTAGAATTTCTTGTCATGTCACAGTCAGAGTGTTTAGAACTTTCCCTTTGACTTTCTTTATGCTGATGCAATGTAAAACTGTCTAATGAGCACTTAAAATCAGATGCCTTTTCATCTGGTGCTCGATTACAATGAACTGATATAGATTCACTGTTTTGCAACTCTTTAGATATACTTTGGGTCTGTGAATTAGTGGCTGCCTGACACAGTGGCTGGAGGGTCTCTTCTACATCAGTACTTCCCTGGCTGGCTGTTTCACCTCCTTTACCTCTGCTCATAAATATCTGACATTCATTCATTGCTCCCTTATTCCTACTGTGTACACTGTCCACCTGCTTCTGTTGCTGTGTGCTCTCCTCCCTCAAGGCCACATCTGCTGCCAAAGTGGTGATGGTGATGGTGTGGATGCGACGATGGAATGACACCACACCATTGGCCACGTCCATCTTGCAGAAGTTGCGGTAGTCATGGTAGCCAACAAGGTGATTTGCTGCCTCCTGCATTGACTGTGGATTCATAATCATCTTTATCAGTGTATAATCAATACCACTATCCAAACCCATCCATCCATCATCCAATCCTATGTTGCCTCAAGAGGAGTGCAGGTGCCCAGGGCAAGGCAAATTGGTCCTGACATTTATGATGAGAGTGACCAGCCTCACTCATCCCTGAGTGGTAGGTATTATGTGACCAATAAACCTCAACCACCCCCTGGATATAAACCTACACTGGGTCAATCCGAATGGAGCATCGTAATTACCCACTAAACACTAGGTGCCATTTTTCTTTTTTCATTTCTTTTTTTTTTCTTTAAGAGGAAAAAAAAATAATAATACATAGGCCTACACCAGATTACTGGTTTCCTCCACTCATAAAAAAATCTGTAACAGTTGGACGTGCACAGCTGTGGGTTAAAGTTTAGGAGGAAACAACTCTGGGGAAGTGAGTTCTAAAGAGATGCAGTTTGGGGAATAAAAAATTTCTGATAAGCAAAAGTTCTGCAATACGGTACTGTGACATTCCAGTTATGAGTGCTACCAGATGCCCGTGTAGCATGGAGGAGGCATGGAGAGGTAGCACAATGGATACAGCTTCATCTGAGCATTTGCCATAAAAGTTTCTTAAAAATAATGCAAGGGAGGCAACATTCCTTCTTACCTGTAGGGAGGAATTTATTTGTAACAGGAGGGTTATTAATAATTCTAACAGCATATTCCTTTTTTATATTTCTGCCAGGAATCGTGCTAAGTCTGTTCTTCGCTCTGCTACAAATAATTTCATTCATGCTAAATGCTCTCAACTCTCCAACTCAAATTCTTCTCGCTCCATCTGGAACATTGTCAAAAATCTTTCTAACAACTTTACCTCATCATCCTTCCCTCCTCTTTTCTACTCTGATGGCTCTGTAGCTATTTCTTCTACTGATAAAGCAGATCTCTTCGCTCAGACTTTCTCCTCCAAATCCACCTTAGATGATTCTGGTGCTGTTCCTCCATCACTTACCCTCTCCGATTTCCTCATAGCTGACATTAAAATTTCTTCAGATGATGTATTTTCTGCCATCACTGGCCTCAATACTAGTAAGGCATATGGGCCTGATGGAGTCCCTCCTGTAGTCCTCAAAAACTGTGCTTACACCCTGCCTAGGTAAACTCTCCCTCCTTTGTCTATCAACTTGTACCTTTCCTTTTGCAGGAAGTTTGCTCTCATTCAACCAGTCCCAAAGAAGGGTGACCATTCCCAACCCTCTAACTATCGTCCAATTGCTTTAACATCCTGTGTCTCAACAGTTTTCGAGTCAATTCTTAACAGAAAATTCTTAAAGCATCTTTCCTGTCACAACCTTCTTTCTGATCGCCAGTATGGGTTCCGTCAGGGACGCTCCTCTGGCAATCTTCACACCTACCTTTCAGACTCCTGGTCATCCTCCTTTCCAGACTTTGGCAAAAGCTTTGCCATTGCACTTGACATCCCAAAGGCTCTCGATCGAGTCTGGCATAAAACTTTAATTTCCAAACTGCCCTCTTAAGGTTTCTATCCTTCTATCTGTGCCTTCATCTCTAGTTTCCTTTCTGGTCGTTCTATAGCCGCTGTTGTAGACGGCCATCGTTCTTCTCCAAGATCTATCAACAGTGGTGTTCCTCAGGTCTCTGTCCTATCACCAACTCTCTTCCTTTTATTCATCAATGACCTTCTAAGCTGTACATCTAACCCTATCCACTCATACACTGATGATTCCACCCTTCACCTTTCCATTTGGTTCCTGCAATGTCCATCTCAGCAGTTACTTCAACAAACAAGGGATGAGGCAATGGCACACCTATTGTCTTACTTGGCTCGTATCTCTGATTGGGGTAAAAATAATCTTGTTGTTTTTAACGCATCAAAGACTCAGTTCTTACACCTACCAACCCGACAAAATCTTCCACAGGATTACCCACTAATGTTTAATAAAGTCCAGCTAAATCCTGCATCATCTTTGAACATGCTAGGGGTTTCATTCACTCAGGATTTATCTTGGAAAGAACATATTACATCTCTTGCAAAATCTGCTTCAAAGAGATTAGGTGTACTAAGCCGTCTCCAAACTATTTTTACCCCTGCACAGTTGTTGACTTTGTACACAGGTTTTATTTGCCTGTTTTTTTTTTTTTTTTATGTGACCAACTCTGGGCATAGGCTTTACAGCCTGCTATCAAGGCCCAGCCGTCCTCCTACATACCATACACCTCTACATGTCACCACTTCGGCGCTAACACCCACCGTCCACATTGAATACATGCTAGGGCTGTCTCATACAGGACTGGTGTATTGGTATTAGCGGGGTTATTTTTACGACATGTCGGCAGGTCTTCTGGTAGATCAGTAAAGCCTGATTTAATGAAATTCAAATCCTTAAACTGTTCCCTGCCCCAGCAAGGATTCGAACCTGGGTCCCTCGGGACTGCAAGCCAACTCTCTACCGATTGAGCTACCGCCTCCCGCTCAGGGATGAGTGAGGCTGGTCACTCTCATCTTAAATGTCAGAGCCAACTTGCCTAGCCCTGGGCTCCTATGCTCCTCATGGGGCAACACAGGATTGGATAATGAATGAATGAATGAAAACTATCCTCCTCTTACTGATTCCTTTCAACCTTGTCTCTTCACCGCACTGTTGCATCTTTATCTCTTTTCTATCGCTACTTCAACTGTCACTGTTCCTCTGAGCTGTCTACTTGCATTTCTCCACCTCTACGACGGGCACATAGCACCCGTCTAGCAACAAACTCTCATCCCTTTTCTGTCCAACTCTCTATTGCAAGAGTTAACTGTTACTCCCAGTCCTTCATTTATGCAACTGGTCAACTCTGGAACTGTCTTCCTCTGTCTGTATTACCTATTTCCTATGATCTCCAGTCTTTCAAACGCAGTGTGTCCAGGCATCTCGAAATGAACGGATCTTGAATTTGGCCCTCTTTCATATTGTTTACGTTTTTTCTTGGAAGAAACAGTTTGCAGGCCCATGGCCTTTGGTTCCTTCTTCCTTGCATGGAAAAAAAAGCAAAAAAAAAAAAGCACTGAGACAAGGTTATTTTGTTCCCATTCAGTGACCCTAGATGAGGCTTGATTTATGGAGATGGCTGTACTGAGTTGTGAGTCAGAGATATTAAACATTGTGAATGGGTTTGTGTGAATAAACTGTGAAGCACTGAGTCATCTGCAAATGAATGGATGAGATTATGAGTCACAGATAAGAGATCATTAATATGAATTAGGAATAGGGATGGAACCAGAACTAATCCTTGTGGAATGCAAGCATTAACTGAGTGGAAATTGGAATATACATCATCTACTTTTATCTTTCTGTCACTGAGATATGAGGAAATGAGAGGAACAAAAGATGTTGGTCCACTGCAAGAAAGCTTGGATGGAAGGGAACAGTGCCACACACTGTCAAAAGCTTAAGAAATATCAAGGACTACTGCATGAGTCTCTCCATGTTGGTCAATTGCCTGACAGATGGTGTGAGTCAGATTAAGTATATCAATGGTGGATCTTTTGTGGCAAAAACCAAACTGCCTATCACTTAAGTTATTGGATTCAAGATGTTTAACTATGTACTTATTCATTATGATTTCATATAGAAGTGACAGCTATTGGTCTGTAATCACAGGGGTCAGAGGAACTTCCTTTCTTTAGAACTGGGTGGATATTGTGAATCTGGGCCTGGAGCTTTGTTGGTTGAAGATTTGACCAGAATATTCTATTGTCAATGGGACTGTTTAGTAGTTTAGATGCTTGGTTGTGAAGAAAGTTTGATGTGGTGAGATTTACTACTGGTCTTGGATGGTTTCTAGCAATTTTAAAGTGACTGAGTGATTCAGATGTTTTTTAAGTAAGTTATATGCTAATGACTTTTGGGCCATTGCTCTGGTACAACTGCTATTAAACCATTTTGGGGAGTCCAATCTTTTAGTGAACTGTTAACTAGGTATGAACAATTCCATGCCAATTTATGTTAACCCCATAACCGTGGGTCGTCACTTCCGTGACGCTCGGGTGCAATGGATCATACCGCGGGGCGTCACTTTTGTGATTTTGTGTTGTTTTGAATTTGCCCGGGCTTTCAGGTGGTGACTTGTATCATCTATTAGCATTGCCAATGTCCAACAATAGTCAGAGCTGCTAATGTCATCAGTACTCCCATCCATTGTTGACAATTTAGCCATTTTCCCCCATTCAAGACTCCCCTCCCCTCCCCTCCCCTCCATTACCCTCTCGTGTTGTCTGCTCAGCTGCTCTATGCTACGCAAATCTTCCCCGGATTTTTCCACTGTTTTCATCCATTGAAATGAGCCCTATGCCCTATTCTTATACCAAATAATATATATATATATAAAAAGAAGGTAATTGATAGTGCCATACACCTGGAATTGGCTAATTATTACTTGGCAACATCCAACCTGCACTCATTCGCTAATTTCCCCTGCTTTTCCCCCCCCGTGAAATATGCCGTATGAGCTATTCTCGTAATATAAATTTATATAAGAAAGGAAGGGAAAAGCCTGAGTGATATTTATATTCACCTGGAACTACCTAATTTATTATGTATTGTCTAGATTTCCTAAGACTTATTTCTTAGCATATACATTAGCAAGTGACATTTTCAACTCTTGGCTACCGAGTTACGTACAGTACATTCAGTTCACTCTCGTCCTTCAACGTGTAAGGACATCGCAGTCGCGCCCCTCTATTTCTGCCACTTTTGCGCCCATTATAAAAGGCCCTGTGACCTCTACCCCTACTAAACATCGTGTGGGAAGCGGTAAAGGACTGTAGATATATATAAGTATAATAAAGTACTAGAAATAATAAAGTGTGAGTGTGTATATCAGTAAGAAATGACAGAATACCAGCTGCGAATTAGTGCAAGTGGGAGGCTCGTATGCACTCGTATTTTACATTGCTTTCACGGTGTGTGTGTGTGTGTGTGTGTGTGTGTGTGTGTGTGTGTTTTTAGTATGGATTCCAGACTACTTGGAAATCGCTAAATAGTGTTTCCAGTGATAATATGAGGCAGTGGTATTCATATTACGGGATGTCGGGAAGTGTAAAGTGGAGACTTAGTTACCCAACTTCAAAAATCTCCTCAAGTCCTGCGGTAGTCGAAGAGTGCTTAAAAAAAAAAAAAAAATCCCAGGAGAAAGCTGAAGCTAGGTGCCATATGCATAAGTAATTATAATATTCTAGGACTAATAACTGATTTTTGGCAAATATTTTTTAAAAGTCAGTCGGAGCGCGGATTTTCCCCGCGGGATGGGCATGGCGCACCTCCGACAACTCCACGGTTAAAGGGTTAAGTCATTAATGTGGGACTGGGTAGAACTGATGTCACTGGAGAAGAAAGACTACCATGGAATGACTGCAAGACAATTTCTGAATCCATCCCAGTCTGCCCTATCAAAGTGCCAATGGGTCACCCTGACAGGTTCAGAACATGGAGGTTTGGAGGACTGACTAATGAGGCTTTGATGAGATTGTGGTCAGAGGATCCAGGTGGTGACAGTACTTCTATTCTATACTGATCTGGATTATTTGTCAGGAACAGATCCAAGAGATAGGCATTACGGTCAGGATTATCTGGTATTCTGCATGGTTGCTTTACCAACTGTGTGAGATTAAACGATACTGCAAACAGCTCGCATTCTAGTCAAGTATCATCAGTCCTCGCAAGATGCGATAACCATTCTACATTATGTACATTAAAATCAACCAAAACAGTAATTTCAGTACTGAGGATGAGATTAAGGTTAGTCAACTGTGTGGATATGGAGTCAAATACACTGGGTTCTGAAGAAACATTGGGGGAGTGGTAGACTATACAGTTATATTTGGTAATATTTAGCCAAATGGTTTCCTGTACACTAGGAAACCATTTACTACGCTCGGTGGTAACCATATAACCAAATTTTGGTGCCTGGTGGTTTAGTGAGTAATTAAGGTGCTTCAATTGGATTAAGCCAGTGAAGGTTTATATCCAAGGGGTGGTTGGGGTTTATTGCTTATGTAATGCCACTCAGGGATGAGTGAAGGTGGTCACTCTCACCTTAAATGTCAGGACCAACTTGCCTAGCCCTGGGCTCCTACACTCCTCATAGGGCAACGTAAGATTGGATGATGAGAAGGAGAATAGATAATTTAGTTTATACAGTGAATAATCAAAATTAATTGAAGTGAACTTTAAAACACTGTCAACTGCTAATTCAGATTTGATATAATAAAAGGTGCCAGCTTTGTAACAGAAGTTTGTGAGGAGTTGGTAAACAGGAAAAGAAAATGAAGATGTTTCAGGAGTGGGTGATACTTGAGATTCTGCAAGGAACAGGGCTAGAGGGGATACTGACTGAAGTAAAAAGTGAACTATATTCAAATTGGTACTAAGACCATTGATACTGGTGAAATATAGGTCTTGTTACTCAGTGCAGAGTCACCCATAAGCAGAAGGAAGAGGAAAGAATACAGGAAAGGACAGAGAAGGGAGCATACAGTCACCCGTGGGCAGAAGGAAGAGGAAATAATGAAGGAGAGAAAGACAGAAGAGGAAGGAAGGAAGAGAGGAAAGGGCAGACATCCACAGCAGGACCACATCGAGTGAGTGGACGGTGAGCGCCCCACCTACCACCAGGCCAATATCTCATTATTTCAAAGTAATGGATATGATCCCAAAGAAGGAAAACATGCCAAAACAAATAAGGTAACCAGTTATTAATCTCAACCTTTAATTAGGAAAACTAGAAAACCTCTGAAGGAGGATGGAGGTGTGGTAGGCAAATGAAGATCAAGAAAAGGAAGGTGTGGTAAGCCAATAAAGAAGTGGATGAATATGGTAAATATGTAAGAAAGGCAAGGAAGATTAGGCAGTTGAGGAACTAAAAAGGACTGAAATGAACAGAGGCATATAAAGAGTTGCACCCCCTTTTAACTCGGAAGTTGAAACAATGGTTATAATTCACAAGTATCTCTGAAGCCCCCATCCCCCCAAAGGAGTTTCTGTGATGCAGCCAAGATTTCAATGGCTTGATAAAGTATGAATGATTGTGTGGTTTATTTTACAGGGAATGCTGTTTCATAATTCTCCTACTTTTTTCTCTCTCTCTTTTTATGTTTTTGGTTTCTACCTGACCTCACTTCTTAATGATGACTATGGTGATTGTGATGATGAAGATATAACAGATTAGCTGCCATGAGTGAATGAAAATTGAGACATTGACTTGGGGGGTATATGAAAATACAGTGAACAGATGGATGATAAGAGGCTGATTAACTTGTTCAGTACACAAGAATATGCTATCATAATTAACCCCTAGGCTGCAGTGACCCTAAACATTTCCTATGTCCGTGGTGCGGGAAAACCGGTTTAAAAAAATTTTCTTCATCATGTGTTTTGACCTATTTATACCTAACCAAACAGGATAATATTTTAGTCAGACAAAGTTTACACTCCACACTGATGATTCGTGACCCAATCATACACAATGATGATTCGTGACCCAATCATAAAGCATAAGCATGCAATAAGTGTGAAAACTGACCAAAAAGTTCAGAAAATTTCATGCAGCTCTTCCGGATTGCACGACGCAGTCTACCCATCAGCATTTCCAGAATGCTATATGCAGCTGGGAGCTTAAAACTGAGTACACTGATCCCTTGGTTACTGTGCATAATTGGTACCAAATGTGGCGCATCATTAATGGAAATGCACCATAATGAAAACTGTACACAGAACCTACGCGATTTACCCAAACTGATACCAGGCATCCCAAGTGCAAGCCCAAATATTTTTTTTTACATCAATATACTGTAGACCCATTAAACACATACACACTGTTAAGGTTAGTACCAAAAAAAAAACATATTGGTAGGCACGGTTAGGATAACAGACAGTGATGAAAAGGGTACAATGTGGAAGAAACACATACAATAAAGAGACCTGAGATGGGCTTGAGGAAAGGGATTCTGTGGCTAGGGGTGGAGAGTTAGTGGTCTCCATCACCTGGGATTAACTCTTTAAGCAGGGCTTCACCTTCGAATCCCATAAAGCCATCAGAAACCATAGACGCATCATGATCAATGTCGACAGAAACCAGCTCAGGCATGCAATAAAGATGTTTTTGTGCCTAAAAATGCACTGTAAAAGCAGGAGTTCAGATTTTCATCTCACAGTGTGTGTGTGTGGGGGGGGGGGGAAGGAGGAGGGGGGAGGGGAGGAATGGGCATCTAATAAATAATTCACGATCAATGTGGGCGAGTGACAAGGTTGTGTGATGTCCCCATGGTTCTTCAATGTATATATGGATGGAGTGATGAGAGAAGTAAAAGAACGAGTAATGGAGGGCGTTGGTAATGAATGGTGATGGATGGAATCTCTCAATATTTGTTTTATGCTGATGATGCAGTACTACTTGCAAATACTGGACGAGAACTTAGTAGACTGGTGCAGAGATATTCTGGTGTCTGTGAACATTATGCCTTCAGAGTAAATGAAGAAAAGAGTAAAGTGATGGCAACTGAGAGAGAAGGTGCCTCCCAGTGTGATGTTACAGTGAATGAAGAAAGACTGGAATAGGCGAGAGAATTCAAATACAGTAATCTCTCTACTATCCGGACGACGTCCACTATCCGGACATCGTGGGCTGATGGCCAACCCCCCCCCCCAAAAAAAGATTTTTTCCGACTGCGCCAGTTTGAATTTCCCGCCCGCGCCGACTAGCTCATTTCCGGCTCAGTCTCCCTCCTACTAGTTCTGTCTCAACTCCCATGAACAGTGGACGGCTGTCCAATCGTTTACGGTATTTTCGTTCTTGTTTAAATAATCAAAAGTCACAGTGCTAAGGATTAAATGTAGTTAAACACTGGATTACTGGACATGCATCAAGAGCAATTATGACCACTGTAAAAACCTTAGAGATGGAGGTAAACAACAATCATGGACTGTAAGTAAACACTGTCAACTGCTAAATATTTTCCATAATCAGGGGTCACTTTTGAGTCCCTTGTTGTTTATCATGGTGCTTGAAGCCCTCTCACGTGACTTCAGAGATGGACTCCCATGGGAGATGCTGTATGCTGATGATTTGGTGTTGATTGCAGAGAATGAAAAGGAGGTGGAGGAAAGATTTAAGAAGTGGAGAGATGCTATGGGGTACAAGGGCTTAAGGGTAAATACAGATAAAACAAAAGTGATGATATCTAGGGTTGGTGGCAGTACAATCAGAGGAGAGGGAGAGTGGCCATGTGCAGTTTGCCACAAGGATGTGGGAAGTAATTCCATCTTGTGTAGTGTTTGTGATAAGTGGGTGCACAAGAGATGTAGTGGTATTAGAGGTAGACTGCGAGATAATGCTGATTTCATGTGTGCGGCGTGTCAGGGAGAGCAGGTGGAGATTGTTAGGCGTGAAAGGGTTGAACTTGCAGGTGAGTCTCTTGAGCGTGTGGAGGAGTTTCGTTATTTGGGAGACATGTTATGTGCCGGAGGTGGGGCTGGAGTTAGCTCGGTTGCTAGGGTGAGAAGTGGTTGGAAGAAGTTCAGGGAGCTGTTGCCTCTCCTGACATTGAGAGGACTCTCCTTACGTGCTAAGGGGTCTTTGTATGCAGCATGTGTTAGAAGTGTGATGCTGTTTGGTAGTGAGACCTGGGCAGTAAAGGAAGAGGATATTCGCAGGTTTAAACGTACAGAAATGACAATGATTAGGAAGATGTGCAGTGCGTCCCTGCGTGTAAGGCCTGGGGGGGCTGGGTTTACGATGGAAGAGTTGAGAGGTAGGATGAGACTGGAGTGTATTGGTGTTGTGATGAGGAGAGGTAGGCTGAGGTGGTTTGGACATGTGGAGAGGATGGGGGATGATAATTGGGTACAGAGGGTGAGAGGTGTTAATATTGGGGGAGGGGTTGGGAGGGGTAGACCGAGAAAGACATGGGACGAGGTCATTAAGTGTGACTTAAGGGTTAAGGGACTGAACAGGGAGGCTGCCAGGGATCGAGCAGCGTGGAGAGCCGCCATTAGGTAACCAAGGCCGACGAATGCAAGCATGTTGGAGCCTTCAAAAACGAAACGAAACGAAACGAAACGAAACTTCTAAATCCTCATTCTCTGGTTATATTTTATTTACTTCATGCTTTGTGTCCCATATTTGAGTGCACAGGATGAGAAAAAGGTGATTTTCTCAGTGATTACCATGTCTCTTACATACATTCACTATCTAGTCAACTGGTGAACATTTTTGCCCCACACACCTCTAAATCATAATCTTTCTGATTACATTTTATTTACTTCATGCTTTGTGTCTAATATTTGAGTGCATAGGCTGTGAAAAGGTGATTTTCTCAGTAATAATCATGTCTGCCTTACTCACCTCAAAATCATCATTTTTGGGTTAAAATTCGATTAATTCATGCTTTGTGCCAATTATTTATGTGAATGGGGTCTTAATTAAGTGCTATACATGTCTAGGAGGGAGGTAGGTAGGTAGGTGGTTTTCTGATTTAGGTTAGGTTAGGGTAGGGTCAAGAATGACTGGTACTGTTGGTGAACAGTGAACACCTTTGCCATGCCTAACTCTTTTTCTGGTAACAATTTATTTATTTGATGCTTTGTATCCCATATTTTAGTGCATAAGATATGAGAAATGATGATTTTCATAGTCATAGCCACGTCCGATACTTACTTACACTAAGCTGCCAACACGTGGACACCCCTGCCTTACTCACCTCAAATTCATCAATTTGGGGTTAAAATTCAATTAATTCATGCTTTGTGCCAATTATTTATGTAAATAGGGTCTTAATTAAGTGCTATGCATGTCTGGGAGGGAGGTAGGTAGGTGGTTTTCTGATTTAGGTTAGGTTAGGTTAGGGTCAAGAATGACCGGTGCTGTTGGTGAACAGTGAACACCTTCCATACCTAACTCTTTTTCTGGTAACAATTTATTTATTTGATGCTTTGTATCCTATATTTTAGTGCATAAGATGTGAGAAATAATGATTTTCATAGTGATTGCCACATCCGATACTTATTTACACTAAGCTGCCAACCCATGAACATCTATGCCTTACTTACCTCAAAATCATCATTTTTGGGTTAAAATTCAATGAATTCATGCTTTGTGTCCATTATTTAATGCATATGGTGTGAGAAAGGGTGATTTTCATAGTGATTTCCATGTCTGATACTTACTTACACTTGCTGGCAAGTTGTGAGCACCTATGCCTTACTCACCTCTAAATCATCATTTTTTGGTTAAAATTCAGTTAATTCACGCTTGTGTGCATAATTTATGTGAGAGCGGACTTAAATAAGTGCTATGCATATCCGGTAGGGAGGTAGGTAGGTGGTTTTCTGATTTAGGTTAGGTTAGGGTCATGAATGACCAGTGCTGGAGCTTCAGGGCCACTATCCGGACAAGACCACTGTCCAGACATGCCTTTGGCTCTAAAGTAAAACCTCGATATAACTGACTTCTGTAGACCGGAATTCGCTTTTATCGGACTCGAGGAGCTACCGGACTAAACTCCTATATATCGGAAAAAGTCTGACAGCCAGAAAGCAGTCCGGACTGCCTGACAACTTCAGCTATGTTCACCACAATAAGACATGTAAAGACATGTTTTTCAGTGCACAGTACAATATTATTATACCATTTGATTAATGTAGTGAAGGTATAACACAGTACAATACTGCAATGGTGGTGAAAACCACTGATGCAATCCGGACTAATGTCTGATATACCGGAAAAAGTCCGGATTAACAGCGGTAAGTCCAGATGTCGCTTTTATCGGAAAATCGCATATTTTGGACTGGCCTGAGCCCCAATTGGTCCGTTAAAGTGAGGTCTTACTGTATTACGTCGGATAGTGGAGGGATTACTGTACCTGGGTAAAATGATAGAAAAAGAGAGGAAAATGTGCAAAAGAAGTGGAAAGTACAGTGACAAGGAAGGACAGTAGTTGGTGCTATGAAGGCCTTGACAGAAACAGAAGCTTGAGTGTTCCAGCTGCGTGAGGCTTACATGAAGGAGTGTTAGTGCACCCTTTAACATATGGATGAGACTATGGCGTGGCATGAAAATAAAAAGTCAAGAGTGAGAGAAGTGGAGATGGGACTGCTGAGGAATGTATGTGGAGTACAGAGAGTGGATAGGATACGAAATGATGTGATTCGTGAAAGATGCGGAGTAAGGAAGTCTGTGGACACCAGAATCAAAAAGAGTGTACTGAGATGGTATGGTCATGTGAAGAGAAGGGATAATAATAGAGTGGTGAAAATAAGTGTGTCTGAAGGAGGGAGGAGGCGAGGTTGGCCATGGAGAAGGTGGAGGGACATGGTGGATGAGTGTGTGAGGAAGAGAGGTATGGAAGTCGGTAAGGATGGGGAACTGACAAGAGATCGAGCTGGCTAGATGAATGTTGTGAGAAGAAGTGCATGATAGGGATTTGGCACCCCTTTTTAATGTGACAGCATCTGGACTGACTCTATCAGATATGCTTCTGTGAAGCTACAGAATGTGGTGAAAGTTTTCTGACATATCAGATTAAGTCAGGATTCCAGGGGCTTGAATGATGAGTGAATGGAATCATGGCCCATTACATTGGGCAAACTTAGGCTGTCTAGACATTGCTACTCCTCACCCTGCCATAGGGTGGGAAAGTAGGTCCAGATGATGGTGGTGATGATGGAAAATAAAAAATAAAAAAAATAAAATAAAAAATGCCATAACCAAGGGATCACTGTACAGTACTGAATATGGGAAACTAACTTTACATAAGAAAACTCCAAAACTGAGCGTGTAAAGCATGCAGTGCTGGCAAGAGTCTCAGAATGTTTTAGAGGATGGTGTGTGGTGGGGCCCCAACACCCAACTTGGCTTAGTCAGTATTCCTCTGCAATTAACATACAACAATAAGCAGGGAGGAATACCTGCAGCAGGCCAGGTGGCCTGTGCCCAACAGCTCCTTACTAAAATCCTGTTCACTACTCACTGTAAATTCTTCTACATAATGCAATATAGTAGATACAAATCTCACAGCTACTGCCAGATAATTTTACATACTTATGAATGACTTTAGATTGAAAGGGTTATGTCATTTGAATGTAATGTAGCTAAAAGTACAGGCATCCATAATACACACATGTGTGGGCATTTCTGAAATGGATGTATGGTACTAGGCACTTGGTTACCAGTTGCTGGGAGCACACAAAACACCACTTTTCTAGATGGATGAAACTGAGATGTTACCAGATCACACCATGGAGATAATCTAAGGCCATAATTCAAGTGTGTATAACCCTAAACAAATGGGAAACTTGAATCAATCACTGACTCAACTGAGAACATTCATCCTTTGTGCTATGGATCTCCAACTACCTAGGTAAGTACTGTACAACAGTCCTTCAGTGGCTGAAAATAAAGATGGACAACAAAGTGGCAGTACTGTGGTAAAAAAGATCAACTAAAAACTATATGGACCAAAATACACAGATTACTTAATACTGAGACCATCCTTCACAAGAAGTGGCTTTGAATAACAGATACTCAGCGGACAACATGAATCAACCACAAACAAAACTATTTAGTAACATCATTAAATCAACAATTAATTGTAATACTAAATTTAAATTTGACAAATACCTGGGGGGAGGTGGAGACATATACAGAAGTTACATCTTGCATGAAACATTAAAATACAAAACTATTAATGATATGCAGTATAAAACAATATCACAGACTACACATAGAGCCTGCAAGACTGATGCATTTTGTTTGAATTTTTTCTTCACTGCAACATAATGCAATATTGTGAATATCTTTTAATTCATGCTGCTACTGCAGATAGTTGCACTTACTGATGAGTAACCTTAGAT
This sequence comes from Birgus latro, assembly GCA_018397915.1. Lineage (NCBI taxonomy): Eukaryota > Metazoa > Arthropoda > Malacostraca > Decapoda > Coenobitidae > Birgus > Birgus latro. The sequence goes on from JAGKTI010003312.1 coordinate 42,560, forward strand.
TGAAAGGTTTATGTCATCTGTGAAAATACAATACATTTTGTACTAAACTGCACACACACACACAGATCCAGACCCAGACCCAGACACACACACACACACTGGCTGTGCATTCACTCACACCGATCATAAGGGCTTGGCTAGGGCAGCTGTGAGGCGGACGGTGAACAGGAGTGATCACTGACCGCTTCATTTGTGACTCTGCTGTGAAAAAGGGGGGAGAGGGATTGCTATGAATGCCCATAAAGCATTAATTATGCTATTTGGTGAATTCATTCCATTTTCATAAAGCATGGTACCACAACTGACTGAGCCCTGACTGGTTTAGCCATGGTTAAAGTGTTTCAGTCATAGCAAAGCAGCTATAGTACTATATATCATCATCATCTAACCCAGTGTTACCCCATGAGAAATGTAGGAGGCCAGGGCTTGGCAAGATGGTCTTGACATTTAAGATGATAGTGACCAGCCTCATGCATCCATGAGTGGCATTATGTACGCAACAAACCTCAACCACCTCTTGCATATAAACCTGCACATGCTCAATCCAACTGGAGTGTCTTAACTGTCCACTAAACCACCAGGCGCCATAATTTGGTTATATGATTACCACCTAGCATAGTAAATGGTTCCATGGTGTACAGGAAACCATTTGGCTTGTCACTCAGTGTAGAGTCACCCGTAGACAGAAGGGAGAGGAAAGAATGATGAAAAGAAAGACAGAAGAGGAAGGATGAAAAGAAGGAAGAACATAAAAAAAAAAAAAAATCCTGCTTTTCACTAACCTAAGACTGTTTCATTCTAAGATAGTCTTGTCTCAAACAAAATAAAATGTCATTAAGACAAAGCCAGCCTAACAAGGGTGATTGAATATCCATTTACACTAACAGTTTATGATGACTCATTACTGTTTCAATGGCCAGCATCTCTCCAACATGATTGCTTTGCTAACTGGTGAGTTGACAGCCAGCGAATAGATCATGACTGCCTTTCAGGTTAGCTTGCACTTCACCAGTGATCATGTTAGCTCAGCAGAGTTGAGTGTATGCAAGACACTAAAAAATACTGCTAAACCACTAAACTGCCACATGGCCATTTGTAAACATTTCATCAGTGCTTTATGTGTTCACCTTGTATTTATCTAAAATCTGCTGAGTATATACTGAACTGCATGTTATTTTTTTTACACTAAATTAACAATGTTCATCATCAACATCATCATCATCTAATCCAGTGTTGCCCAATGAGGAGAACAGGAGCCTGGAGCTTGGCAAGTTAGTCCTGACATTTAAGACGAGAGTAACAAGCCTCACTCATCCCTGAGTGGCATTACGTGAGCAATAAACCCCAACCACCCCTTGGATATAAATCTGCACAGGCTCATTCTGACTGGAGCACCTAAATTGCCCACTAAACCACCAAGTGCCATAATTTGGTTATATGCTTACCACCCAGCATAGTAAATGGTTTCCTGGTGTACAGGAAACTGTTTGGCTTGTCACTCAGTGTAGAGTCACCCATAGACAGAAGGAAGAGGAAAGAATGAAGGAAAGAAAAACAGAAAAGGAAGGATGGAAAGAAGGAAAAGAGGAAAGGGCAGGTATCCAAGAGAGGCACTGCAACAAGTGAGTGGGCTCTAGAAACTATCTGTGACTGCCAAGCAGTGAGATGAACATTTGTGTAGGAGTTTTTATTAAACTGAGCCAAGCAAACCTCTGTCTAAATCATCAGCTCTTGCCTCAACGACACATGGGGATATTTCAAGGCAATTTTTAAACAAAAAAGTGAGTCTTAGATGCCGAAAAATATAATACACGAGAGACAACCTAACAGTCTATCCAAAGGAATGGAAATACAGTACACTGAACCTCAATTCAATACAGGATCCTGGAATTCACTGGACCTGCACGTAAAAACCATCAAAGACACTGTGCTTGTGCTATTACTCTGACATTTGGAGTTACTCCTCTCCTGGCATCTGAAGACTCTACACCGTATAATATTCTCTATCTCACCTACCACAACCAACAATTAAATAATGTCATATGCAGTAAACAGTGCCGGGCTGTTCTCTGTGCTCTAACTGTAAAGAATATAGACTACCTCACCATTCTTCGGGAGATGTTTTTCCACCTTAAATAAATGAGTGTTAACATCATTGGTATCGGACCAGTACGCTGGCAATGGCAGCAGCAATGGCAATGATGTGGTCCTCTTGGAAGGAGATGCACAATTCTTGATGAAGATAACCTCCATATTGGGGATGGCTAACACTGCTTATCCTCTAGAACTGGGCAGTTACTAAAACTTACATCTATGGTGATGTCTCTGCAACTACCAAATGTTATGAGACAAAGACCCACTGTCTCCAAGCTGGGCTCATGAGTGCTGTAAAACAACTGCATGAAGACCTGATGCATATGAACAAGCTTACTATTACAAATATTATGTATATCAGGAAAGATGGCTTGATTGATGAAAACTTTAAAGGAGAAACTGAGTGGTGGAGTTCATTAACAGAAGAAGTAAGAGTTGCACAAGGTGCATGAACACTGTCTGTCCAAAATCAAAGAGCTCAACATGTTCATGAACACCAAATATGAGGCAATGGATGCTAACCTGTCCAATGTGATCAAAAGAGTATAAGGTACTGCTGAATACTCTATATCTGAACCCAGTAAGTCTTCTTCTATCCCCTATTAGAATTTCCAATGGGCTCTGGCCACCACCAACAAGTTTATGTGCAATCTCGACTACTGTATAAAAAGTGTGACCCAGCAGCAACGAACTCTGACATCCTCTGCAATGCATGGTGATTCTAACTCTTTCACAGAAGAAAATCCTTTCAGAGATCATTTTAATGAGTAACAAATCCATCCACCTTGGGCTTAGAAAGTTTTTTTTCTCTTATACAGGTACGACACCAAATTTCTGGCATCGGATGGCCCAGCACGTCTTTCAATCTGGACAAAATCATGAAAGGGCATCTGAAATTCCCACATGGACCTGACTAGTTTACCAGGCAGCCAAATTTTGTGTTGAGTGTAGCAGGTTGATCACTTGGTTTACTTACACTTCATGTCTTGGTGGTGATCTCTGTATTTTGTCTGATACTTATCTCATTTTACTTACATCTACCCCTAGCCACGGCTTTAAGAAAGATACTAGTGTTAGTGGTGGTGTCAAGCATAAACACCAGCCTATTACATTACTGTCAAACCTCCTATATCGTAGTTAAGTCGTCCACAAAACTACAGCAATAAAGAAAACCCTCAATAACCACATAATGCGAAAAATGGGAGTAAATGTTAATTGATACAGGCCCCACAAGTTTACTTTTTTTTTTTTTGTACTCAAATAATAACCCTTAAGACTGGAGGGACTGGTTCAGCAATGATTACACACTGATTATGCTGCTCTCAATTGTGAACCAGACAACCCTTTTTCTCTCATGTTTCTACTACTTTTTTTTTTTTTTTTTTTTAATGCAAGGAAGAAAGAACTAAAGGCCAGGAGCCAGCAAACTGCTCCCTCCAAGAAAAAACAAAAACAAGATAACAGAGAGCCAAATTAAGATATATTAATTTTGAGCTGCCTCAACACACTGCGTTTGAATGACTGCAGATCGTAGACAGCAGGAAAAACAGACAGGAGACAGTTCCACAGTTGGCCTGTTGCATACATGAAGGACTGGGAGTAGTGGTTCACTCTTGCATTAGAGAGTTGGACAGAAAAGGGATGAGAGTTTGTTGCTAGACAGGTGCTACGTGCCCGCTGTAGTGGTGGAGGGATCCAAGCAGGAAGTTCAGAGGAGCAGTGACAATGAAGCAGCAAGAGAAACGAGATAAAGCTGCAACAATGCGACGAAGTGACAGAGGTTGAAGGGAGAGGAGGAGAGTCAATGACACAAAAAGCCTCTGACTCCACCCTATTGAGAAGAGCTGTGTGTGGGAAGCCTCCCCACACATAAGAGTTGTACTCTACACAGAGGTGAATAAAACCCATGTATAAAAGTCAACAACTGTGTAGGGGTAAAGAAGGTACAGGGTCACCTTAGCACATGTAATCTCTTGGATGCAGATTTTACTAAGGAGGTAATAATTATGTTCTTTCCAATCCCGAGAAAATCAACCCCCAAGTATGTTTAAAGATGATGCACGATTGAGCTGAATATTGTTAAAAATTACAGGGTACTCCTGTGGATGATTTTTTAGGGTTGATAGATGAAAGAACTGAGTTTCTGATGCATTACAAACAATAAGGTTGCTTTTACCCCAATCAGAGATATGAGCCAAGTTAGACATTAGGTGTGCCATAGCCTCATCCCTTGTTTGTTGAAGCAGCGGCTGAGATGGACACTGCAGGAAGCGAATGGAGAGGTGAAGAGTTGAGTCATCAGCGTATGAGTGGATAGGGTTAGATGTACAGCTCAGAAGTTTCACTGATGAATAAAAGGAAGAGAGTTGGTGAAGGGACAGAGTCATGAAGAACACCATTATTGATAGCTCTAGGAAAACAGTGGCCATCTACAACAGCAGCCACAGAACGACCAAAAAGGAAACTAGAGATGAAGGCACAGATGGGAGGACAGAAACCGTAAGAGGGCAGTTCAGAAATTAACCCGCTGAGAGCGATAGGCCTCATTTGGGACTTATCAGAGTTGAAAGCAATAGGCCTCAAATGAGCGTGATTTTCAAAAGCGTACCAAAACTGCGCCATGAGTAGGTCGCTGAAATTTGTATGGGAAATAGTGGCAGGTAGTAACTCTTGATACCACTCATGCACTGCCCCATATACACTCAAAATACGTGCGCATGCGGGCACCATGGAGCGAGCGCAGACGTAAATTTTCCTTCCGTGATGCCGCCAACCCCACACCAGGCACTAGGGGATCTGCACACATACACGAAAGAGAGAGAGAGAGAGTTCCGAGTAAAGTGTACAATAAATGTATGCTTTTCGGCAGTGCGTAAGGTAATTTATCGTAGTTAGAAAGAGAGAGAGAGAGAATAAATACAGCGTCCCATTGAATGATGAGTTATATAAGGATAACATCGG
>JAGKTI010003313.1:0-58701 GCA_018397915.1 Birgus latro
ATAATAATCAAAATAAATCTCTTGGGAAAAGTTGTTAGGGAGCTTCCATAACCAATGAGTGTACTGGGCCAAGAAGTGACAGAAAAATGAGCCTTTGAGTTGTCTCCCTTCATTTGTGGTATAAATAATTTGATTTGAATATGGTTTACTTTTGTGTTTATATTCCTTCACATGAAAAAACCTTTGTCCTGAATATGGTATACTTTATTGTGAGTTGACTGTATATCTTCCTGTATATACTTCCCATGGCCAGTCATACATAACCTACAAAAGCATAAAAACTCCCTCAAAACACCATGAACAGAAGTAAGGACATGGAGAAGTAGTTACAGTACTTTGAAATACAAAATAAAATAATACAGCAGTAAAGAACAGTTAAATACAACTGAATAATTGAAATATATCCCTGGTTAAATTGTGGTTGAATCGTGAATCATAAATCCATGAATTTCTAAGGGGATAATGTACTTGTAATGTGTGTTAGTCATAATTATGTGAAAGCTCATTGATTTCTTTACACATTCTTTATAACATTGTGTAGTTTAGAAATAATGGTGATACATCCAGTGATACATAAATAGTGATACATGAATTTTTTTGTCTACACATTCTGTATGCCATCGAGTAGTGAAGAAATACATGGTGATACATGAATTAGGCCTATAGTGTTGTGTTATTTCTTATACTGTACCATGAAATACAAGCTGGGATGTTTATTGCATATCTCAGCTCAATTGTATTTGTTGAGCCTTGATCCTCAGCCCTTCAGCTCACATTTGTAACTGCCCTATGGCTATCCATCATCTCATCTTCGTTCCAGCAACGTCTTGCACCATTCCTCACTATGTCAGCCCCACACAACTTTCTGATTTTCCAATATTATCACTTTTCTTACTGCACATCTTATGATACATTTAATATAATTATTTACCCCCGTCCCTTCTGCCGTAGTGCCATATAGCCATGTTATGGCTTGGTGATAGTTCTTCATTATTCCTTCCTTCCTTCAGCTCTAGTGTTGCTGCAGATGTGATGGAAATTGTTAGAAGTACCTGGGTTGGTGTTCTCATCGGTTAAGGAGGCTCCCGATCACCACCTCCTTTTTGAGTTATTTTTGGATATTGCTGGTTAAAGTCCTTTTGCACATTATTTATGTGGAGTATAGAGATATTGGAAGGATTTTGTAACTGAAGAGCACAGTATTGTGTCAGAAACAGAACAAATCGCTTTGGGAAAGGTGTTAGGTAGTTTCCTCAACTGACAAGAACACTGGGTCCTATAATGAAATCATCTCTTCAGTCTGACTGCACTTGGTCATCAACTATACCATTTTTTTTTATTCTAACTTGGCCAAAAATTGTCATCTTTCCATCTTAAATACTGTATTGAATTCTAACAATAGATGAGCACTAAAGTTGGATGCTAGTCTTTAAGAAGTGACATGGAGATGCTGCAGAGCTGTGGTATTTTCTTATTCTGCCACTGAGCTACGTGAAATGGGCTGCAAAAGGACAGTAATCTGGGCCAAGTTAGCTTAAAAAGACTTGATGGAGGGAGATTGGCAGCTTTGGCAGTTTTAAACAAATAAGTGGTGTGGCCAGACATGCAGTCACTGGAGGTAAAATACACACACTGAAAAGTATGAAAGGTTACCTGATGATCATGATGGAAGATACATGCTGGTAACCTTGACCAAGCCATCTCCACACCCCAAGAGTTGGGATGAATGACGCAAGAACCTGGCAGTGTTATTCATTGATCATGAAATTAGTGTGCTGGAGTATGCATAGTTGCTGGCTTTAAATTGTGATAAAACATGGTGCTCTTGCTGTCCTAAGACACTTGGTAGTACCCTATTCACTGTGATTGCAGGAGGTGATGCAGAGCCTATGGTGCTATTGTCAGCGTGGAGAGGTGCAGCTGCAGAGCCTACAGTATATAGGAACCAAACTGCCACACACTTCCCTCCACCACTGTTTGGGAACAGTTCATTGTATGGGATGGTCCTGCCGAGATGACTGCTTGCCTTTGATTGATGGTTCTGCTTGTCCAAACAGTGGAGTTACTCTACTACTACTACTACGCCCACCACCAGTTTGATGGTTTCTTATATTTTTCCTACCTGCAGACCATTGTATTCAGCTTCAGAAGGTATCATCTGGACCTGACCCTGGTGGACCGGAGGCTAAATTCCCTCCTCCATATATCACGATCCTCCATTCAGGGGATAGAGAGGAAGGTGAAGGGTGTTTATATAGCCAGGCACATCCTCCAGCAGGTTTGATCAGTGCCACAGCATGAAGGCATCCATCTCCACCACTCAGGGTGTGAAAACAATGCACACTGTACACCTCACTGTTAGTCTCCATCTGTAAATATGAAGCTGGGACTACCTGCTGGTCAGGAGTCTTTTTACTTTCCTGTCTATGCTGCAGTTCTTCCCAATTCTCGTTGGGTAAGGAAGCTCCCGAACACCTCTTCCTTATTTATTTTTGGATATGTCTGTTTAATAGTCAATTATACTAGAGGTTATTGGGATAAAAGTGAGAATCTGCCTCAGATTTTCGTCCTCTTTCAGTTTATTTCACGTACCTCAGTGAAAGAATAAGACATTGCTCTACATTCTCTTCATAAGTTCTTCGTGACTAGCACCATATCCTACGGTCAGTAATTTGTTATAACAGCATTTAGGATGGAGAAGTGTCGATATCAGGCAAGATAAAGTAAACAGAATGAAGTTGGAAGGAAGGGATGCAAGACCAAAGACACGCACACCATCACTTGTATTGCCACCTCCAAAGCCACATATACTGCTAAACTTGCTCTCCTGGTATAATTTTATTATATACAAAACCATGTAGAAACTAGCTGGGAAACTGCATGCAATCACTAAAATATCGCTTAAACTTTGCAAAAATCTCGAGATAATTGTCCGATTTCTTGCTGCTAAATATTAAAAATTGCCTTTAAGTGGAAGTAAGTGGTTCTAGCCGAAAAAAAGCTGAATTGACAATACTATGAATGGGGTAAAGGAGTGCGGGATGTCCACAAACTTCTTAGGCAACTTTGAGATTTCCGTACGATATAAACAAAATGTCGCAGGTGTATAGTAAGAATCCCACCATACAGTTAGGTATATTAGTTTCCTTTACTGTCTTGTGGATGGTACCACTTCACCTGATTCTCTTGATGAAAAAGAAAAAAACTAAGCATAGCATGAATGGCAACGATCGTGCACTATGGCTGCCATGTATGATATTTTGAGTGACGTATTATACAAACTGGAATTAATGTGTATGAATAATTTCTTTCGTGTTATTTGTCATAAATCTACATGTGACTTAAATGCATCACTGAAAGTTACTTTGAATGTTGCTTTAGTATAGTCGTCTGGCAACTAAACGCGGTTGGTCACACACACACACACACGTAGGGTTCCCATAAGTTAGCATCTTTTTTGTTAGATCTAGCGATATTCACTTAGCGTCAACAAATATAGAATTCTTGAGATTTGTATACAATTTTAGCGATGCTCTTCTGATTTTATCACTTTTAAAACAATAGTTTGTAGGTTTTTGTACATAGCTTCATTCTACCGGGTTTTGAGAGCAGTGACTTTGGATTAGTAATCCTGACGTAAACAGCGGCAGCCTTGAGATGTGGTGGTGCCAATTTAACCTTTCTCCACGCTAGATTTAGATAATATCCTATTTAGCGGTAATTTTTAACGATAAGCAGCAAGAAATCTAGCCATACTTTAGATATTTCTACAAAGTTTAAGCGATATTCTTGTAATTATAGGTTCCTATTTAGCCATTTTCTGGAGATTTTTTTTTTTAGGTCAAGTTTAGCGCTATTTGTAGCGTTGGATTTGCAGCCTCCAGGATTTGACAAGTTCCCTAGCCTATCAGTCATCGTCTACACGCGGGGTGGGTGTGATTGTTTATCGAGCTCGCACTTCCATACTTCCAGTCGATAGTAAACGTCGTGATAACAGGTAGGATACATTAACCAGTTGTTCATGCATTGAACTAGGCGGAGATTTTCGTCCCTTTGCAGCTTATTTCACGTAGACGAGTGACAAAAGTGTAGAGCGCTTGACCATTCTCACTATAGAACTTATTCGTGACTGTACAGTACTGTTTATCCATTAACATGGCCAAAAGCTGTCACCTCTCCATCGTGAGTCCTGAGCTGTAACAGGAGATTAACACTAGATATGGTGCCAGTCATGAAGAAGTGCTATAGGGCGAAAATCTAGCCAGGTTATGGTGAAAAGAGTATGGGAGATTTTTGTCCCCTTGCGGCTCAGTGGCAGAAAGACAGTACTACAGATCTGCCTCATTGTCAGCACTTCTTCGTGACTAGCGTCACAATTTAACTTTCGTATCTTGTTACAATCCAGTATTCAAGATGGAGTGATGGCAATTTAAAGTGAGCATAGTATAAATTAATAACGCTTCTCTCAGGCTCCAGAGACCCAGATGAAACAAATCGCTTGACATGACTATACTCCTTTTACTTGGCCCATATCTTCGTTCTTGTGCAGCTTATTACACGTAGCTTAGTGGTGGAAGACATCAGTACGGCTCTGTATCCTTAACACAACACTTCTTCGTGACTGGTGCTCAATTCTGCCTGTTATAACGGCATTCCCAACGGATAGATGGCAGTTTTAGGCTAATTAACCTACAGTACTCGTACAACAACAACCACAACTACTACTACAGCTACTACTACTACTACTACTATTGTTAACATTTTTACTACTACTACTACCACCACTATTGCTTCTACTCCTCCTCCTTCTACTACTACTGTTACTATTACCATTACTACTGCCACTACTACTAAAAGAAGTATAGAACATCTGCAGTAAGGAAGACTTGTCCCAATCTTGAGAGTTATTTTGTCAGCACTGCCTCCATCACAGGGAACTGGGCCATCCTTACACGTTGAATATTAAACTTTGGTTCTGTGAGAGAGGGGTGGGCAGCGAAATGGCGGGGGACAGGGCGACATGTAGGCGATTTGTTTGTGGCCACCCCTTACGGGATGAAGGCGTATGGCAATAGAAGGTGAATCCTATAAAGTGCATTGAGCTTTGGGAAGTTTTTTTTTTTTTATGCAAAGAAGAAGGAACAAAGTCCGCAAGATTGTTCACAAAAATAATAATAATAATAAATAAAGTAAAAGGAGAGCCAAATTCAAAATCCGTTCATTTCGAGATGCCTGGACATTGAAAGACGGTCATAGGTGGGAATGTGTTTACTTGATTCCCGTAATAAATTATACTCTCTCTCTCTCTCTCTCTCTCTCTCTGGACACACGTGATTATGCCTTTTCCGCCCAGCCCCCCGGGCCCTCCTCTTTCTCTCTCTCTAGACACGTCATAATGCATTTTCCGCCCAACTCTTTCTTTTTTCCTGCCCAGTACTCAATGTAGTCAAGATAAGGCTTTCACCTGATAACGGCCGGGTGATAAGTAGGCTATAGCGCCTTTATTTATATCATGGTGGAAATATTCGTCCTTTGCAGCTAATTTCACGTAGCTCTGGTGCATTTATCTTAACGTGGAGATATTCTTCGTTTTGTACCTTATTTCACGTAGCTCTGGTTCGTTTAACTTGGCGGTTTCCGCCCTTTTTCAGCTACTTTCACGTAACGCTGGTGCATTTATCTTGGAAATTTTCGTCCTTTTCCAGCATATTTTACGTAGCGCTAATGCATTTATTTTAGCATGGGAATTTTCGTCCTTTGCAGCCAATTTCACGTAGTGCTGGTGCTTTTAGCTTGGAGATCTTAATCCTTTTGTAGTTTCACGTAGATCTGGTGCATTTATTTTAACGTGGAGGTTTTCGTCCTTTTGCAGCTAATTTCATGTATTGCATTCAACTTGTCCATTTTGCAGCTACTTTCACGTAACGCTGGTGCATTCATTTTAGAGATTTCCGTCCTTTTTCAGCTAATTTCACGTAGCTCTAATGGATTTATTTTAACATGGAGATTTTCGCCCCTTTGCAGCTTATTATTTTCACGTAGCTCAGTGTAAAATTAAGACATTGCTACTGCTCTGTCCTTTCCACAGCACTGCCTCGTGACTATACCATGTTCTAATGATGGTCTCTTTTCAAAGCTTAGCATTCAAGACAGGGTTCCACATCCCTCCCATAGCACTTCTTCGTGACTAGCATTATATTTTATCCTCACACTAGTTCTTTCACCTTGGCCCAGAATTTCGTCCTGGCAATATACAACGGCTCCCTTTCCATAGCACTTCTTTGTGACTAACATCATAATCTAGTGTTCATCTGTTGTTATGGCTCATTCAGGAAGGAGGGAGGGCAGTTTTAGACCAAGTCAGTTTAAAAAGAGTGTAGTTAGAGAGAGAGAGAGAGAGAGAGAGAGAGAGAGAGAGAATATCGCTAAGGAAGGGGTATTATGAGGTCTCTACATGCATTTAGTCTTAAGATCATTTGAGCCGTATTCATAGACTTGCTTGACTTAAAGACCTAACTCTCTCTCTCTCTCTCTCTCTTTTGACACGTGATAATGTTTTTTCCGCCCGATACTCAACATCCTCTCTCTCTCTCTCTCTCTCTCGCTCTCTGTTAGAAGGGTACTGAAGCGTATTATACAGAATATACCACCAAGGAAGAGATGCACACACACACACACACACAAAGTAATTAGACAGTGTACACACAGAGTAGTCCGTAAATAGCACTACACGAGAAACTCTGACGTTATCATGTGTTGTGGGAATGGCTCAGTCTGCTGGTGGGGGTGTGGCAGTGGGAGTAGGAAATGCATAAATGATGCAGGGTAGGTACTGATGACACTGAGCTCTCCCCATAGCACACGAGAAATTGCAAGATGGAGTAGGGGAGGAGCATTATATAATTTTGGACCATCCTGTATATTTTATTATATTTGGTGGTATGTGGTAGCAACCATCATCCACTCACTTGATGTAGTGCTGCCTACTTCTTCCTTCACCTTTATCATTCTTTTTCTGTGTCTGCCCTCTCTTCCTATTTCTCCCATCTTTCCTGTCATTTTTTGTTGCCAAGCACTCCTCTTTCCTTTTCAGGTGACTGCATTGAGTGACAAGTCTAATGCTTTTCAGTAGCTAAACCAGGAAACCATTTACGACACTGAGTGGTAACCATATAACCAACCAATGCCTGTCCTTTACGTGTCAGCAAGTGGGTTGGCGGAGGGTTAGTGCCCCTCCCCATAAAAGAACCAACTCAAAGACCAACAGCCACCCATTATGGGATTTTGGCATCTGGCTATACTGTAGATAGATTGATAGAACACCAGGCATATTTATTCATGTTAAACTTAGCCCCTTCATCTGGTTACACTTTTAATTTCAGGCAAGTTTATTCACTTAGGTACAGTATAGGGTTTTTGAAGTGGAGGGGTTCACCTAAAGATTGAATGAACCTTTCCCCCACCAGCAGTCCTCCTGAAGCAGAATTAAACCAAATGCAGATAAGAAGAGTGGGGCAAGAACATTCTGTATTCTGGGCTGATAAAGAAATCTCCCTAACACCTCTTCTTAAGTGATTTATTATGATTAGGCATTACTGTCCTCCTCTGTGTCATTTTAACCATTACAGTACAACCATGCTTAGCATGTATTCAAATTGATACTAACCAGTGGTATCCAGAAATGCTAAGGAAGCGGTGCTAGGGAGCTTCCTTAACTGATGAGAATACAGACCTTAGAGAGTCAGCCCCTTGTGTCATTTTTATTTTATGATGTGTGTTTTGTTGTTGTTGTTGTTGTTGTTGTTAGGACATTAAAAAAATAGATGAGGACAGTATCAGTGTGTGCTGCAGGCTTCTTCCTTCACCTTCACCACTATTTCTCTGTGCCCGCCCTCCTCTCTTCCTGTTTCCCCCGTCTTTCCTGTCACTTTTTATTATGGTATTTTTCTTCCCATTTCATGTGGCTTTACATTTAGTAACAAGCCTAATGGTTTCCTGTAAGCCAGGTAACCATTTACAGTGCTGGGTGGTAACCATATATACAGTATAACCAACCCATACGTGCTCCCTACTTGTGAGCAAGTGGGTTGGCAGAGGGTTAGTGCCCCTCTCCATAAAACAACAAACCCAAAGACAAACAGCCACCTCTTATGGGATTATGGCAGTTGGCTATAGATAGATAGGTTATTTATTTATTTTTTTTTAGATTGGTCAGATATGATATTGGGTTTGTTTATTTATTTATTTATTGAGCAGTGGAAATGAGTTATTTTAAGAGGAGCATGTGAAGTCACATGGAGAGACAGACTGACAAATGAGGAAGTGAAGGAGCATTGTGGTGTAGATGTGGATGTGATAGGAAGCGTTAGGAAAAACACATTAAGGTGGTTTGGCCATGTGGAGAGGATGGAGAGTGAGAGATTGACAAGGAGAGTGTATATGAGTGAGGTGGAGGGGGAGGCCAAGGATGAGATGGAGGGATGGGGTGGAGAGGTATATGAGAGAGGGGGGGGGTGAGCTGGGAGCAGGGCAGTGAAATGGTGGGGGACAGGGTGACATGGAGGTGATATGTTTGTGGCCACCCCATACAGGTTTAAGGCATCTGGCAATAGATAGATAGATAGATAGATTTTAACTGGATGGGTTTGAAATAATATTAGGTTTAGGACCTTTTACTGGAGGGGCTTGAGATAATATTAGGACAGTCTTTATTTTAGGTATTTTTCTTAAATGGATCGGGTAGAAATGCTAGTAGGACATTTTTTTTTGTTTTTTCCAGTGGATGGATTAGAGCTGGTATTGGGTTAGGACATGTTTTTTTCCCCAGTGGATGGATTAGAGCTGGTATTGGGTTAGGACATTTTTTTTTTTACTGAATGGGTTAGAGACAACTTTAGGACAACTGTATGTACTGAGGGGGTTCAACAGTGTCATCATTGATGCTGTGTCTTTTATAATGATCTAGTGATAATCTGTTCCATTCTGTCGTCCAAGCTGCTCTTGCCTGACCAGGAGTGTACTTGGTCCTGACATACAAGGCAAGAGTGGGCAGCCTCACTAATCCCTGAGTGACATTAGGTGAGCAGTGAATGAACACCCCCTGGATAGAACTCACAGACCCCAGCTGGTTGGAGTCCCTTAACCCACTAGACCACCAGGCATCAGGTGTTAATATATTTTGTTACTGACCTAATGTATGTACAGTATTTTATATTTGATAACATACAACTCTGCCTTAGAATATGGGCTAACTGGGTCATTAATGTTCTCAGGCATGGCTGGCTGGAGTCATTGGAGCAGTTCCAGCTTCTGGCACCCGTAATGTGAATGCCCAACCCAGCGAAACCCAATCCAGCACAGTCCACCACAGCTCAGTTCAGCTTACCTCATCTCAGTCCAACTCAGCCCATCTCAGCTCATCTCACTTCAGCCCAGCTCAACTCATCTCCACCCAGCCCAGCCCAGTCAAGCTCAACCCAACTCCACCCATCTCATTCCAGCCCAGTTAATTGGCCTGCACTTTGTGTTTGATCCCCTGGCATAAATGAAGTTAATCAAGTCTCAGGGGAAGCAGGTGTGCATTGGTTAGCATTATTGAAAGAGCCTGAGTTTTATTTCCTGGGCCAGTCAGATTATTGGGTGCATTTTGTTTTTCCCTTGTTCCTGTGTGCCTGCCAGAACAATTGGGGATGTAGATGTAACCTTGACTGCTGTGGGGTGTGTTCTGGTGCAGTGGGCAGCACATCCACCTTGCAACAGAAAGAGCACAAGTTCACTTCCTTTTATGTTCCTGCTGTCACACAATTTTATTCATCATACAAGAGCACCTTCATAGTGGATGGGCAGTACTAGTAGTAGTAGTAGTAGTGTTAGTAGTAGTAGTAGTGTTGTAGCAATAATAGTGGACACTTTTCAGTCACACATTCTTCCAGATCTAGCTATTAAATTGTTAAAATGGCACCTCTGTGGCAATAATCGTAATTAGAACAGTCAGTATGGAGACAGGTGAAGACGATGCATTAGCAGTGGGGGAGTTGACTAGCGACAGAAAAGGAGATTGTGTGGAATTATCAGTGTCAAATGTTAAGCCTTATAAACAGGGTAGGAAATTGGGAACCTATTTTGTATTTCCCAAACCCTTGGCAACCATGTTGAATTTTGTATGAGTTTTGTATTTTCTTCAAGCTGTTTCCAAAATTATATGATTTAGCATAGGGGAGATACTAGAAGGAATAGATATAAACTAAATTGGCCCCTTCAGTATTCAAGATCTCCCAAAAGCTGTATAAAACTGCTTGATAGTACCTTAGCTTAAATGAAAGAGACATCACTATACCAAAGAAGTTAACTTTCAGGCAGTGACAAGCTGCTCTAGTCTAACCATCTGTGACAAATAAAATTGATGATTTTTTTTTAATTTTGTTGCTATTAGAGGGGTACTGTAGGCACTTTATTATTATTATAGTACTATTACTGTTATTATGAAAATAATAATAGGACACTAAATAGGAGCATCAGGTGGCAGCAAGGATAAACAAGCTAAGATTTCTATCACCATGTGTCACAGTCATAAACCATCCAAGTTATATTTGTTTATGCTTTTTCTCAGTTCATACAACTGTGAAACACTTCAAAACCAAACAGTAGTGAATAATGACATGAAAAGTGTAATAATGAAACAGTATGGTTTTATACAGTATTTTATCACTATAGAAAAACTGTTTTAAGAAATGTTAAAATCTTAAACTGCATTTGCCCCATCCTGATGAAGATCTGTAACCCCTTTCAGCTCAGTTGATGGCCAGGTGTAGTCAGGTATGAGTGTTAATTTGACTTGTAACCAAAGAGATCTATTCCTTCCTGAGAACCAAGACTCAGTGAATATAATGTAACCACAATGTAGTATTTAAGGTATAAGAGTGGGTGAGATCCATCAGGTGAAAATGAGCCAGCTATTGTGTGAATAGAAACCCAGAAAGTTACTGTACCAGTGTGAGTTAAGATGGACCCTGTGAGCCACTCTTCCATCCACCTGCCCTCAGGGAAATACACAAAGCAGGATCTCTGCTTTGGTAAGTACTTCAAGGCCGTCAGTAAATTTGGAAGGGTGGTGCTGAAGTCTGCCTTCCTCCTCATCTACCAAACCCTGGACACCAAAGGAGGGACTCTGCCGGTGCGGGAGTATTGCCTTCACAACCTGCAGTGGTCGGGAGGCGTCTACAGCAAAACGTTCAATGCATCGGAGCGAGAGATTCTGGGGAAGGCACCGACAAGTGATGAGTTCCTTTGTGACGTTTCCCTGTTGTTCAAGATTATCATGCATGTGTTGGGAAATTTATCGGATCCGATCAAAAAGGAGATCAGAGACATAAAGAACCTTAGAAATAGTGTGTGCCACGAGGACCTGCGTATGGATGAGAGAGAGCTGGAACAACGCTTGAAGGAGCTACAGGGTTTGTGTCGATTAGTCCTGGAGGGTGTTGCTGCCATAACTGATCAGGATCTGACTGCTGTTATAGCTGAGGTGGAGGATGGATTATATGACCTTCTTGTGGCTAAGCTGGAGCAAAGTGACATCAGCGACTACTTACAGGAACTGAATAACTTCCGCCAGCAGAAGTGCTCCAAAATGATCAGTGAAGGACGGAAAGAACTTATGTTAGCATACTCAAAAGTGAAGATCCTTAACCCTTGTTCATGGCTGAGTGATAGTAACTTCAAAGACTTCACTGTAGAGAATGTGTTCACAAATCTCAAGCTGGCCGATAGTGGTACTCCCGTGTTACTGAAAAATATATTGAATGTGGCTACGCTGAGGGAGAGGTTTGTGCCGCGGGTGGTGATATTACGAGGTGTGATGGGTGCGGGAAAGACCTCGCTGTATAGGTACCTGCTGCAGCAGTGGTGTTGCCGCTCCCCTGATGTTGTAGGCCTCATGGCTGTGGACATTGTCATTGCCATGGAGATGAGAGCTGTAAGTTGTGGTTCTCTGGTTCAGTTCCTCAGAGAACAGCTTCTCAAGGCAACATGTCAACTTTTCAGTGAGTCTGACATCATTCCTGTCTTACAAGATATCAATGTCCTCTTCCTGATAGATGGCATGGATGAAGCCACCAGCCATGGGAAAGCCGTTGTGCGGGAAATTGTTCAAAAATTTACAGACAGCTCTATCATTATAACAACAAGACCTGAATTCACCTTAGAACTGATGCGGATGGCAGAAGATCATGTTGTTATTCAGGTGGAAGGATTTGATAGTGACAGTCAGAAAACATATGTAGAAAACATTTTCTCCATCAAGTATCCTGACCAGAAGCGTCGAAACCAAGAAACCCAAGAGTTTCTGAAGTACAGGAGTGGTGCCAGCACCTCCCTAAAGAGCCACCTCACTCTGCCACTCACTCTGGCTCTCCTGCTGATCCTTTGGTGTGATGATTCCCAGAAGGTCACAGCCGTTACCACCACCACCTGCCTGTACAGCAAAATATATGACATGTGCCGGCAAAAGCTGATTGCCCGGCTTGAGGCCATGGGTGCAGGACACTGTACCTCACTCAGGCTGAAGGTGCAGTCGTGGATGATACAGCTTGGTCAGGTTGCTTGGGATATGATGTGTGAGGAAGTGCTAAGCTTGAACAATGAACGTGCAGATCATCTCATCAGTTTGTGTGATAAGGAAGGCATTGATGCTATTCAGACACTGTCCACCTTCTTAAAGTGTGATGCAGAACACACTCTTACTGGTGCTGTTTACAGTTTCTCTTTTCACCATAGCTCCAGTCAGGAGTTCTTGGCAGCATATTATGTGAGTGAACAGTTGTCAGCATCTGGTTCTTTGCTCTTGGTACTGAAAAACACCTCTTGTTCTAGATTCCAAGAGATGATCATCTATGTTGCTGGACTGCAGAAGATTAATTGTAGCCTCACCCAATGTACAGCCGGTGAAATCACACAAGTTTTAAAGAAAAGTCATGCAAGTGATTCTGAAGTGTGGGCAAGATTACTGAAGGAGGCAGAGTGTGATCCTGCCATATGCAAGGCCGTGGGTTCGGTTGTCAGTGAACAGAGATTGTGGGTTATAAACAGCTGGGATCCACCAGAGTTAACGGAAGCCAAAGCCAGCCTTGTGAGGGCAACCGGTGCTGCACCTTGCAGTGTCGTCATTCAGGTTAAATTCACAAATAGTTTGGAGGAGTGCCCAGAGGTGCAGGATATCCTCAGGCTGATTGGAACTGAAGGCAAGACTAAGGTTAGGCTATACCTGGACAGTCATTTCAACACTGTTAAGCCTGAAGAAGAAGTGGGCAGTCAGATAGCAGTGCTTCTTAAGGCCAACATGCTACTAGAGTTTAAAGGTCATGCAGGCCCTCACTTTGCCTCTCAGTTAGTGACAGCTAATAGAATTCAGGCACTGTTCATCAGAGTGACATCCATGGAAGCCCTAACCCAGCTTCATTTAAGCTTCAGGAAACACAGACAATGGAAAACCATAATAAAACCATCCAGTAAATGGTCCCTCAGGTATTTAGAGCTGAGTTTAGACCTGGACTGTGATGTCAACCCAGAGGAAATCCCCAGACTTCACTATCACAAACAACTGGTGGTTAAACTGGGAGGTCTTAATGATGCTCGGGCTGAGTGGGCAGGGGAGGTGTTGCAGAAGCTCAGTCATCGGTACTCATCAGTCATCTTGCAGTCTTCTAATCTCTCACTAAAGGGGTTGAAGCTGTTGCTGGATGCTGCTGCCAGAGTGACTTTTAGGGAGGTACGCGTCTTGTCCGATCAGTCAGTCTCGCATGCAGAAGTCCAGGATTTAGCTCAGAAGTCTAAGGTGAAGATTGGCTGGGGTGTTCACATGAATAGGAAGTGGTAACCTAGACTTTGGGCTGTAACAACTAAAGTGAATCACAATACAGTACAATCTCTCAGTATCTTAACATCCAATTTTCAGTAACCTTCACTTTCCAAACTCTTCTTTCATGCACAAAGGGGGTGTTGATATCATCTGTACTTGCACAGTCAGTGCATATTTGAGGAAAGTTTATTTGTGGACAAATATAACAACAGATGGAATAATAATCATACAAGGTATATCATTGCAATTACTGTTCATGGCACAATTTGCTGTATTTTACATGATTTTTTCATAGTTCTCATTATGAATTTACTTTCCAAAATATTCAGTTCACCATAAAGCCTTTGGAACCAGGCAATTAAGATTTAAAAGTTTGTACTACTTGAAGAGGGCGTGATTCTGGCACCGTTTGGCCATGTGAGATGTAAATTACTGAGGCAAGAAGAATATTCTACTTTACTGGGCTGTGTGGGTTTGTACATACTCTATATCAGGGCTGCTTCCTCAGATGATTTGTTGGCATTGCATTGAAAAGATCCCCAAGCATGATGAGCCTCACTGGGGAGGGATGGTGCTCACGAAGGATTTCCATGATGTTCATTTTCAGGATGTCGGTGGTTTGTGTGCTCACCAACATCACTGCCAAAGGTGATGGTGGGAGCAGAAACAGAGAAATGAAAAGTGTTGTTGGTCTGCATTGTAACTAAAGCAGTGACTGTGTAAGTGGCCTCTACCCTTAGATATTCTCAGTAAATGTTAATGATGTACAGTTTTGTTCATTCATTTTAACGAAGCATAAATTTTTATGCTTTTGCAACTTTTTTCCCATTAAAACTTTTGCCCTTTTGCTGCTTATTTTTCATAGCCCAGTGGGAGAATGACATAAAACTGTGGTTCAACATGCTACCCATGGAACTTCTTTGTGACTAGCACCATGTTCTCATGTTTATCTGCTGTTATAGCTAAGCATTCAGGATGGAGAGGAGGCAGTTTTTGGCAGTAAACCATGGACACATAAAATTGAAACTGGGTGTGCAGGGACTGTTTGCTTTGGACCAAGTTTGCAATATAGGTGTTGAAGCTCACAAAAGACACTGATTATATGTAATTATAGTATTATAGTAGCAGTAGTAGAGTAACCTTGGTATGCCAGGCTGAGCAGACCCATCAACCACAGGCAGTGCCATCCCATGCAATGAAACAGTCTTCCCCTGTGGTGGACAGTGCCTTACCACGGAAGAGTGTATAGGTTTGATTCCTGAATTGATGCCACATTTGTATTTCTATCCAGTTAACAGGGACACTGTAGTAGGCTCCACATCACCCTGTTGTTGTAAAATGTGGTATTGGATGCAACTGCACAGTTAAGTTCCTGTACGTAGTTAAAGCGCTGAAAGCGCTTTAACTACTGTATGTACCATAATCCCGTAAAGGGTGGCCATTTGACTTTGAGTTAGTTGTTTTATGGGGAGGGGCACTAATCCTTCACCAGCCCACATGTTGACACATCATGGAAAATGTATGTGTTGGTTATATGGTCTCTACCCTGCATTGTAAGTGGTTTCCTGGCTTACAGGAAATCATTTGGCTTGTCGCTTATTATAAAACCACCTGAAATGGAAAGAGGAGTAAGAAAAAGTGACAGGAAAGATGAAAGAAATAGGAAGAGACGAGGGGCTGACACAGAAAAGAGTGATAAAGGTGCAGGAAGAAGTAGGCAGTGCTACCACCTACCACGATGAGGAACATGAAAGCTGTATTTAGTAGACTGATGAACTTAACCCTTGTATACTATGCTTTGTTCACTTTAAAATGGCAGATAGTTTTGTCTTTTTGCAACATTTTTCCTGTAGCTCAGTGGCAGAAAATGGGAATACTACGGTTCTACCCTTTTTCCACTGCACTTCTTTGTGACTAGCATTTTATTGTACAGTTGAAGAGGTTGTGTAGACCAGATATTCATTCTTAGATCCTTAGTGGAAAAGTTTCTAGAGAAAGGCAAGAAGTTGTATGCAGCCTTCATGGATCTGGAGAAAGCATATGACAGGGTGGATAGACAAGGTTTGTGGAAGGTATTAAGAATATATGGAGTGGATGGGAAGTTGTTGAAGGCAGTGAAGAGTATGTATGAGGGTGCTAAGGCTGCAGTGTGTGTGGATGGCAAACTGAGTGAATCTTTCCATTTGAAGGTTGGATTGAAACAAGGATGTGTCATGTCTCCATGGTTGTTCAATCTGTATATGGATGGGGTTATAAAAGAGATACAAAGTCGGGCAGTGGATGTTGGAGCGGCCCTAGTGAGAGAGGGCAGTGTTTGGAAACTCCCTGTACTGTTGTTTGCAGATGATACTGTGTTGTTGAGTGAAGACGAAGGGGAGCTGCAAGGCTTGGTAGATGAGTTTGGGAGAGTGTGTAAGAAACGGAATCTAAAGGTGAATGTGGGGAAGGGTAAAGTGATGATCTTCAAGAAAAGTGAAGCCAGTGAATGTACAGTGAGATTGGATGGGAAGGATATGGAGAATGTGAGTGAATTTAAGTACTTGGGCAGTGTGATGAGTAAGGATGGAAGTCTGGAGGGTGAAGTGCTCGAAAGGGTGCAGCAGGGAAGGAAGGTTGCTGGTTCGTTGAAAGCAGTGATAAGAAACAGGGAGGTGAGCATGGAAGTGAAAAAGTTGTTACATGACAGTATTGTGATACCAACTCTGACATATGGAAGTGAAGCTTGGACCCTGTTGGAAGGACAGAAGTCAAGAGTGAGAGCAGTGGAAATGAGTTATTTGAGAGGAGCATGTGGAGTCACATGGAGAGACAGACTAACAAATGAAGAAGTGAAGGAGCGTTGTGGTGTGGTTGAGGACGTGATGGGAAGTGTTAGGAGAAACACGTTAAGGTGGCTGGGCATGTGGAGAGGATGGAGAATGAAAGACTAACGAGGAGAGTGTATGTGAGTGAGGTGGAGGGGGCGAGAGGGAGAGGGAGGCCGAGGATGAGATGGAGGGATGGAGTGGAGAGGTATATGAGAGGGGGGTGTGAGTTGGGAGCGTGGTAGTGAAATGGCAGGGGACAGAGTGACATGGAGGCGATTTGTTTGTGGCCATCCCGTGCGGGATCAAGGCGTCTGGCAATAGATAGATAGATAGATAGATCTCTTGTTATAGCCCCACATTCAAGATGGAGAGATGGCAGTTTTAGGCCAGGTTGAAGTGAACAAAGTAGAGTTTGTTCAGCCTTGGAGAATGTCCTAGTAGTGAGGAGGTTAACAGATCTTATATTTAACCTTCCTGTTCAGAAATTTCATCCTAGTTAATATGCAGTAATTCCTCACTTAACACTACAGATGTGCTCCTCAAAACTGCTGTGTTAAGTGAGGGGTGTGCCCCACCAAGAAATACTGTATTCTCAGGTACCACACACACACACACACACACACATACACACACACACACACACACACACACACACACACAGTATTTAGAAGAAAATGAAGTGATAACACCAAGACAGTTTGGTTTTAGGGAAGGAAGATCATGTATTACAAACCTACTAAGTTTCTACAGTAGGGTAACAGATGTCATACAGGAGAGAGAGGGATGGGCAGACTGTGTCTATCTGGATCTTAAGAAAGCATTTGACAGGGTACCCTATAAGAGACTATTGTGGAAGTTGAGGACATTTGGGGGGGTGCATGGGAAACTATTAAAGTGGATGGGAGATTATTTGATGGGAAGGCAGATGAGAACAGTAATAAAAGACAAGGTATCACAATGGAGAAATGTGACTAGTGGAGTACCCCAGGGCTCTGTCCTGGCCCCAGTAATGTTTCTGATATATGTAAATGATTTGCCAGAGGGTTTGAATAGTTACATGAGTATGCTTGCAGATGATGCAAAAATTATGAAACATATTAAATGTATTGATAGTTGTAAAGAACTGCAAGAGGACTTGGACAAAATACACAGCTGGAGCCAGACTTGGAAAATGGACTTTAATGCCAAGAAGTGTCATGTATTAGAAATGGGTATAAGTGAAAGAAGACCACACTGGACATATAAAATGGGTAATGAGATGATTAGTAAAAGAAAGGATGAGAAAGACTTGGGAGTGATTATTCGGGATGACTTGTCACCAGAAAAGCATATAAACAAAATTATTGGGGGAACTTATGGATTACTGACCAACATGAGAGTGGCTTTTAATTATATGGATGAGGAAATGTTGAGGGAGTTGATAGTGACCATGATAAGACCAAGACTAGAGTATGCGGCGGTGGTATGGTCACCTCATTTGAAGAAGCATATTGATAAACTAGAAAGGGTCCAACGGATGGCAACGAAGATGATACCGTGTTTAAGGGAACTCACCTACGAGGAGAGATTGGAAAAACTGAAGTTACCAACATTGCGCGAGAGAAGGGAAAGAGGTGACTTGATCACGATATTTAGAAATGTAAGAGAATTGGAAAGGGTGGATAGAGAGGATCTTTTTGTGTTGGATGATGGAAAAACAAGAGGTCATGGCTTCAAGTTGAGGAAAAGTAGATGTCTTAATGATCTCAAAAAGTTCAGTTTCCCGAACAGAAGCATAAGTATTTGGAATGACTTAGATGAAGAGGTGGTGCAGGCGAAAAACATTCATGTATTTAAAACTAGATTAGATGAATGTAGATATGGAGACGGGACAACACGAGCTTAGCTCAATTCCTGTATACTACAAATAAGTAAATACAAATAGGTAAATACACACACACACACACACACACACACACACATTCAGGGCTGTAAAGAATGATCAAAATGGATATTATGTTGTGCCTGGGTGTATTGAGAAGTGATAATGTGAGTGGTATTAGTCCCTGCCCTTCCCTGTACATCTTGATCACTTAATGGTAAACAGTTGCATGCTCCTTCACCTTTATCATTCTTTTTCAGTGTCTGCCCTCCTCTCTTCATATTTCTTTCCTGTCACTTTTTATTACTTTGCTTTCCTTTTTAGTTGGCTTTACATTGAGTGACAAGCCTAATGGTTTCCTGTAAGCCAGGAAACCATTTACAATGCTGGGTGGTAACCATATAACCAACCCACACGTGTCCTCTATTTGTCACCAAGTGGGTTGGCGGAGGGTTAGTGCCCCTCCCCATATAACAACTGTGGTAACTCAAAGACAAACAGCCACCTCTTACAGGATTATGGCATCTGGCTATAGATAGATAAGAGTGTTGCAATGGTAATTTACAGATTTATAGGGAAAATCATGTTATATGAGAAATTACTGTAATCATTTCTGAGAGAGGGATGTGTGAGCTGGGTGGAGAGCAGCAAAATGGCAGGGGACAGGATGACATGGAGGCTATTTGTTTGAAGCCACCCCTTAAGGGATTGAGACGTCTGGCAGGGGACAGGATGACATGGAGGCTATTTGTTTGAAGCCACCCCTTAAGGGATTGAGACGTCTGGCAGTAGATAGATAGATAGATTTCTGAGATAGCAGTTATAAAGTAGAAAATGTTACTGTATGTTAAGTGCTGAGAATATAATGAAAAAAATAATATTGGAACCACATACAGTAATGTAGAGGAAAATTACTGGTTAATGAAACACACTTGAGTGTTGGATATCACAGATCAAGTGGGAAAGTAGGAATGGGTGTAGGCGTTAAGTGCTTCATGGATAAGATAAGAGACGGACAGGCAGCGTATCAGAGTGAGAGGAAGAGGTGGAGTGAGTGGAAGGGATGGAATGAGAGGAAGAGATGATGGAGTGAGTGGAAGAGATGGAGTGAGAGGAAGAGATGGAGTGAGGGGAAGAGTGGAGTTAGAGGAAGAGATGGAGTGAGAGGAGGAGATGGGGTGAGAGGAAGAGATGGAGTGTGAGGAAGAGGTGGAGTGAGAGGAAGAGATGGAGTGTGAGGAAGAGATGGAATGGGCAGACTTGCTTTGAGTTAGAGAGAACAAAGGGATGAATGGAAAAAAATTGGAGGGACCTTTTTCCTGCTGTGTACTGTCTCAGAGTGATGATGATGATGACAGTGTTGATGGTGGTGATGGTGATCACTGAATGAAGTTGATATGAAAATGATGATGGTGGTGGTGGTGAGAAAGATAATGATAGTAAAAGTGATGATGATGATGATGATGGTGGTAATGTTGATGATAATGGTAATGATGATGATATACAAATTATAGCAGTCATAGGTGTGTACAGTACTTGTATCGAGGTGTATTATAATTATTGTACCATAGAATATTACTTGTTGCCTTCCATCCAATTATGGGATATATTCTGTGTGGTAGCACCTGATTCATAGCAATTTATGTTACCCTGACATTTTCTTCATGTTTTTTAAATATATTTTTCCCACCAACATAACATACATCATTTACCTGCAGTTGATGGGTCTGCTGGCCCAGACAGACCAGGGATACTCAACAACAACGACTTACAAGAGTTTCTGGTGGCAAGGAGCCTACACACGGTGTTGCCGTACACCCACAGTGGAGCAGTTGTGACATCTACCCAGGAGCCAAACGTTATTGCATTTTCCTGCTGTCGGCCATGGGTAGAGCCCTGATGAGGTGCTGGCTGCCACTAGGGGCACTGGAGCCATACACAGTGTATGTACTGTACTGTACCTGTAGCACAGAACCACTTGCTTACCTGTGGTTGACAGAATTGCTCAGCCAGACAGACCATGGCTGGACAACAATAATGTCTTTTATGTATGTATGTATGAATGTATGTAGCCAGATTTGGGGGAGGCAGTGGCTCGATCGGTAGAGAGGTGGCTTGCAGTCCTGACGGACCCAGGTTCGAATCCTCGCTGGGGCAGGGAACAGTTTAAGGATTCGAATTTCTTTAAATCAGGCTTTACTGATCTACCAGAAGACCCACCGACATGTCGTAAAAATACCCCCGCTAATACCAATACACCAGTCCTGTATGAGACAGCCCTAGCATGTATTCAATATGGATGGTGGTGTTAGCGCCGAAGTGGTGACATGTAAAGGTGTTGGTATGTAGGAGGACTGCTGGGCCTTGATAGCAGGCCATGAAGCCTATGCCCAGAGTCGAACACACACACACACACACACACACACACACAAAAGAAGATGCCGGAGTATTGTAAAGGGTGGCCACAAACACATCACCTCAATGTCACGCTTTCATCTGGCATTTGGCTGTCCTTCTTCCAAATCATACCGTCTCTNTGAACACACACACACACACACACACACACACACACACAAAAGAAGATGCCGGAGTATTGTAAAGGGTGGCCACAAACACATCACCTCAATGTCACGCTTTCATCTGGCATTTGGCTGTCCTTCTTCCAAATCATACCGTCTCTCATGTGTCTGCATTCCATCCCCCATCTCATCCTTGGTCTCCCTTCCATCTCTTTGGCATACATTCTTCTAGGCAGTGTCTCATTCTCCATCCTCTTGACATAGCCAGTCATCTCAGAGTGCTACATATAACACATTGTCACATCCACATCAATACCACAATACATCTTTACAGTACTTCCTTATTTGTTTGTCTCTCTCCAGCACCTTAGAGAGGATAGATACTCAGGTATGCAGTATTGTGCAGAGGTAATTGCTAAGGAAGAAGTGTTTTTGAATCTCCAAAGTCACTTACAGTATGGCCCATGTTTTGATATACTGTAGGTATATAGGTTTAGTATTTTTATTATGGTGGTAGGTAGTGGTGACTGTCATCCATTCACTTTATGTAGTGCTGCCTACGTCTTCCTTCACCTTTGTCATTGTTTTCTGTGTCTGTCTTCCTGTCTTCTTTTTTCTCTTGTCTTTCCTGTCACTTTTTATTTCCTTTCTTTCCATTTCAGGTGTGGCCTTACGTTGACTGACAAGCCTAATGGTTTCCCATAAGCCAGGAAACCATTTACAGCGCTGGGTGGTAACCATATAATCAACCCGTAAGTGCTCCCTATGTGTCAAGTGAGCTGACAGAGGGTTAGTGCCCTTCCCAATAAACAAAGACAAACGTTCACCCCTTATGAGATCATGGTGTCTGGCTATACAGTAGATAGATAGATTTTTGTTGCTATTTCCAGTATTGTACATAAGTTTGGAGAGTCTTTTAATACTTACCACAGCACAGATTTAGCTCCTTTTCATAGTGCACACAGACCCCTGTGACTCACTTCAGCTGAGCACAAGTGTCAGGCAGTTAATTCCCCATTGTGATATGTTGACCAGATGATTTGTAGTGCCATTCTGTGTCATTACTGTCTTTCATAGAGTAACATCTGTCTATCCATCTATTGCCAGACACTGTAATCGCATAAGGGATGGCGTAAACAAATCGCCTCCAAGTCACCCTGCCTTCTGCCATATGGCTGCC
Source organism: Birgus latro (assembly GCA_018397915.1). NCBI lineage: Eukaryota > Metazoa > Arthropoda > Malacostraca > Decapoda > Coenobitidae > Birgus > Birgus latro. The sequence goes on from JAGKTI010003313.1 coordinate 22,223, forward strand.
CTTCCTCCAACTCACACACCCTGTTCTCTCATATACAGTACCTTATCACTCTACTTCACCCCTCCATCTTATCCTTAGTTTCCCCCTCCTCTCCTCCCCTTCCTCCTCACTCACATACATTCTTCTCGTCAGTAACTCTATGTTTTATTTATTTATTTATTTTATGCTATTACCAGCAGATTAAATTCAACTAAGAGTGACCAAGTAGTGATGGAGATGATGACAGCTTAATATAACCCATCCTGTTTGAAAAGGTGCTTGTGCACTGACCAAAATTATCCAGCAATAATTGGAATAAATGTTATTGTACTGGATGAGTGGATTTCATGCAGTAATATAGGGTTATATTTTAGGACTCATATTCTCGATGGTTGAGAAAACCGCCAAACACCTTATCCTAAACAGTTTATTTTGTTTATTACACCTTACTCTGCTCTTCTGTGGTATATAAATCCTTCCAATGTCCCCATACTCTGCATAAAGCTGCCTAAAACCTTTTCCTAAGCAGTTTGTTTATTACACCATACTGTCCACTTATGTGTTATATGAAGGTTTCCAATATACAGTATATATATAAATCCTTCCAATATCAGCATCATCTGTGGATATAATCTACAAACAGATGTTAACCAGCCATATCCAAAAATAAATCACAAAGGAACAGGTGTCAGGGAGCTTCCTTAACTAACAAGAATATGAGCTTAAGTCCACTGGAGGCTTTGTAACACTTTTTTCTTAGCAGTTCCTATGTATTGTATCATTTATAAAGGCTCCAACATGCTTGCATGCATTGGCCTTGGTCACCTAATGGTGTCTTTCCCTGCTGCTTGATCTTTGGCTGCCTCCCTATTGAGTCCCCTATCCCTGAGGTCACACTCTGTGACCTTGTCCCAGGTTGTCACAACCCTACTCCTGGCATTCACACTTCTCACTTTCTGCACCCAGTTGTTATCCTCCATCCACTCCACATGTCTTGATCATCTCAATCAGCTGCTGCTTATCACAACAATACACTCCAGTCACATTCTTCCTCTGAACTCTTAAGTCGTAATCGTTACAATACACTTCAGTCACATCCTTCCTCTGAACTTTTAAGTCGTAATCCTAGAGTTGAGAGAAAGGATGGGACTGGTGTGTATTGGTGTTGTGATAAGGAGAGGGGTAGATTGAGATGGTTCATTATGCTTAGTATACCTCAGTATGGTACAGTAATTCTTTGGTTAACACACTGTCACCTACCAGTAACATGGTTTTCATTATTAAGCTGTTGTAGGAACACATCTCACTCAACACAATGTTATTCATTATGTAGCAGTCAGGGTGTGCAGGGAAGCTGTAGGCTTGATACAGCTCACACAAACACATGTCATCATTATTTCTTTAACATGATTATGGATTACAACATTTAGTCCCAGTAGTAGTAGTAGTACACCCCTGTAATCCCAGCCATAACATGTAGTAGCAGTAATAGTAGTGACAGTAGTAGCAGTAGTAGTTGTAGTACACCCTCATATAGCCTACCCAGTCATAACATTTAGTAGTAGTAGTAGTAGTACACCCTCATAACCCAGCCATAACATTTAGTGGTGGTAGTAGTAATAGTAGTAGACCCACATACACCCAGGTACAATGTATATTCCAGTCTGTTAGTTATTTACAGCCATGAATATAGTTTTGGTATTGTGTGAGAATGTAATTTTTCTGTCGGTAAAACAACCATCACTTTACATGATTTTCACCCAATATAGGAATATATCTCTAGTATTAAGTTAGGGATTATTGTATTGTCATGTATTATTATTATAACACAAACATCATCCAATCCCATTTTGCCCCATACAGACAGGAATATAGGGACCCTGGGCAAGGCCATTCAGTTCTGACATTTAAGGCAATGGTGGCCAGCCTCACCCATCCTTGAGTAGCTTTATGTCAGCAAGAATAACTATCTTGCTTGCATACATTGCTTTTATGCTGTATTTATATTATCAGCATAAAAAACAACAGTTAAGTTTAATAAACAAAATAAATAACAAAGGAAGAGGTGCTTAGAGGCGTCCTATGCCACCTTAGTTATTATTTATAGTTTGGCCATGTGGAGAGGATGGAGAATGAGAGACTGACTAGAAGGGTGGATATGAGTGAGTTGTAGGGGGAGACAGGAAGGGGAAAACAAACAGTGAGATGGAGGGATGGAGTTGAGAGATATATGAGAGAGGATTGTGAGTTGGAGGAGGGATAGCTGAATGGCAGACGACAGGGCAACAAGGAGGTGATTGTTTGTGGCCACCCTTTTCAGAATCAAGGTGTCTGGTGGTGGCACTCACCATCCAGTTGTTTTAATTACAATAATAGTAATAATAATTGAACTGTTACCTTAACCTCTGATCCATCTGTACAGAAATCTCTCCCATAACAGGCCTGTTGCCTGGAGAGGGGGGTTGAGGTCACTCTCTGTTGTTAGAAGCTTTGTGCTGCTTCTCAGTGTCGCTTTGGCTCACACCCAGACCCCCATACCAAGAATGCAGCACACCTTTGACCAACCGGCTACTATGCAAGGCCAGAGTCAGCAGAAAAGACCCCTCCCCCCTTTGAAAAGTCTGGCTACGGGCCTGAATAAATGCACAGACAAATAGACAATGAGCCTATACAAGTACAGTATTTAATTGGTCTAATTTACATAAGAATACTTTTGTAAGAGAGGGAGAGTGGAGATTGTTGGTTGGATGGATTTGTGAATGGGTTGGTGCCTGGATGGATAGATAGAGGGATGATGAATGGATCGATAAGACAAATAAATGGCTGAATGGATGGATAGACAGAGGTAGATGAATGGGTGGGTGGACCAGCTGTCACATCCCTGAGTGATATTATGAGCTGTGGGTAGATATTAAGCCTGGAATATATTGCTGGTTATGAAAAAATACAAAGAAAAGGATGTTGAGCCATATTGTAGTTCTGTATTGTCTTTTACCACTGAGTTGCATAATATGGACTGAAATGATCAAAATCCCAGCTGGTAAAATGAAAGAAATATAGATGAGTGTCCTTTGGATTTTTTTTCTTAATTTTTTTCAGAGAAAATGGAAATTTAGGTAGGATACCCTTATGTAATTTTAATCGTTATGTATTATGGCAAGAAAGGTTGCTGGTTCCTTGAAAGTAGTGATAAGAAACAGGGAGGTGAGCATGGAAGTGAAAAAGCTGCTACATGACAGCATTGTGATACCAACTCTAACATATGGGAGTGAAGCTTGGACCCTGTTGGAGGGACAGAAGTCAAGAGTGAGAGCAGTGGAAATGAGTTATTTGAGAGGAGCATGTGGAGTCGCATGGAGAGAGAGACTGACAAATGAGGAAGTGAAGGAGCACTGTGGTATGGATGTGGATGTGATAGCAAGTGTTAGGAAGAACACATTTAGGTGGTTTGGCCATGTGGTGAGGATGGAGAGTGAGAGACTGACGAAGAGAGTGTATGAGTGAGGTGGAGGGGAGGAGACCAAGGATGAGATGGAGGGATGGAGTGGAGGGGGGAGACCAAGGATGAGATGGAGGGATGAGTGGAGAGGTATATGAGAGAGGGGGGTGTGAGCTGGAACCAGGGCAGTGAAATGGCGGGGGACAGAGCGACATGAAGGCGATTTGTTTGTTACCACCCCTTACAGGATTAAGGCGTCTGGCAATAGATAGATTGATAATATTATGGCATGGGATACTTGATGCATCCAGCACTGAGGTGACCTCTATTACAGAACTCAGTGGCGTCCAATCGGAGCAGTGGTTGGTACACAACGCGGCCTAACAACCTAACCTAACCACCATCACGTTTATAAATCATATAACTCAAAAACTGTACTTGCAAAATAAATCGTTTTGCATTAAATGACGGGGAAATATCTTGATGGCGAATTGTCTTTTGTTGTGATGGCGAATCGTCCTGCGGCGGGTTGTCTTGTTTTTGTTGTGATGGCGAATCGTTCTGACGGTGAATTGTCCCGGAACCTCGCGGGCAACCTGCCCGCTTCCTCATATACTTCACCAAAATAGGTATATTTGTTTTTTCCACACTTCTTGCAGTCACAGTTCAACAGTTAACTACCTTTGTTGCATATGTACCAAAATTTCTAAACTTGAGAACGTGAGTTTGTTATAGGTGGATTCTCCGTGCCCATTTAGTGAAGAATCGCCAAACTTTTCTCGGACATGGAAATCGCACAAATTTCAGAGAACCCAGGGGAAACAGTGTTAAAATTTTTCACCGAGTTGAGTGTGGCTGAAACTGATAGGGATTTTATCAATGAAATTATGCATAGTGTGAATAAGGTACATACTGCCGTTTGTACAGTGAAGGTGAATATTTGTGAGTGTGGGGTGTCTTTTTATTTTTTTTTAATGGATTGATGTATGGGTTCCAGTGTGTAACTTTGGGTACTATGGCAGTTTTGACAGTCACACCACTTGGTTAGGTAGAACATTAGTTATGGTATGCTAGTTTGGTTTGGTTAGATTTTCTGTGTCTATCTATTGCCAGACACCTTAATCCTGTAAGGGGTGGCCACAAACAAATTGCCTCCATGTCATCCTTTCCCCTGCCATTTCACTGCCCTCCCCCCAGCTTACACCCCCCTCTCTCATATACCTCTCCACTCCATCTCATCCTCGGCCTCCCCCTTCCTTTTCCCCGCTCGACTTCACTCACGTACACTCTCCTTATTAATCTCTCGCTCTTCATCCTCTCCACATTGCCAAACCACCTCAGTGTATTTCTCTTAAAGCTTTCTATCACTTCCACACCACAATGCTTCTTCACTTCCTCATTTGTCAGTCTGTCTCTCCATATAACTTCACATGCTTCTTTCAAATAACTCATTTCCACTGTTCTCACTCTTGACTTCTGTCCCTCCAAAAGGGTCCAAGCTTCACTTCCATATGTTAGAGTTGGTATCACAATACTGTCATGCAGTGGCTTTTTTATTTCCGTGCTCACTTCCTTGTTCCTTATCACTGCTTTCAAAGAACCAGCAAAATTTCTTCCCTGTTGTACCTTTTCAAGCACTTTACCCTCTAAACTTCCATCATTACTAATCACACTACCCAAGTACTGGTACTTAAATTCACTCATATTCCATCTCATCATCCAACCTCACTGTCCATTCAGTGACTTAATTTTTCTTGAAGACCATACCTTTACTCTTCTCTACATTCACCTTTAGATTCTGTTTTTTACACACTCTTTAGACTCATTCACCAAGCCTTGCAGCTCCCCTTTGTCTTCATGTGACAGTACAGTATCATCTGCAAACAACAAGACAGAAAATTTCCAAACCTGTCCCTCTTTCATTAGGGCAGTCCCTAGATCCACTGCCCTACCCTGTATCTCTTTTATAACCCCATCCATATACAGATTGAAGAGCCATGGAGACATGACACACCCCTGTTACAATCCAACAGTCAGATAGAGATTTCACTCAATTCACTACCGGTATCCACATGCACTGCAGCCTTAGCACCCTCATACATACCATACTCTTCACGGCATTCAGCAACTCCCTATTTGCTCAATATATTTATAGCATTTTCCATATTTCTTGTCTATCCACTCTGTCATATGCCTTCTCCAAATCCATGAAGGCTGCATACAATTTCCTTCCCTTTTCTAGAAACTTTTCTGCTAGAGACCTCCCCTTTCTTCTCCAACAAATTCCTCTGTTATATCCCTTACTTTGTCAGTAAGTATTCTGCCATATACTTTTCCTATTACACTAAGTAGACAGATAGCCCTGTGATTACCACACACTTCTCTTTCCCCTCTTCCTTTCTACAGGGGAATAATTATACCTGACTTCCAATCTCCAGGACTCAACTCCTTCCAGGCCAATCTGCACATCTTTCATATTCATCCTCCTACTATCTCTGCACCATGCTTCATCATTTCACCACACACTCCAGTTCCTGAGGCTTTCTCCATATTGACTTTCTTCCTTTCTTCCACCGTTTCAATCCTACTGATCTCTTCCTCCCTTCTCATCACCGCCCTTCTCCCAGCCATTTCCCAGCCACTTGAAATCGCATTACTTTCGTTCTCTATGTTTAACAGTTCCTTAAAGAATTATCTCCTTCTGCTCACATTTTCTCCCTTCTCCACTATCAGTTTACAATGTTTATCTATTGCTCCCCATCTAACTTCATCATCACCTTGTCTAACTCTCTTTTCCTTGTCCAGAACATTTTCTTACATTCCCTCTGCTTTACACTCAAATTTCTCATCCATGTTATGAGAGTAAGTGATAGGATATTAGTAGTGAAAATTTTGATCGGGCAGAAAATTATTTCAGTTATATCGGCATATGCTCCACAGGTAGGATTGGATAACGCAGAGAAGGATAGATTTTGGGATGATTTAATACGTGTAGTAAGTGGTATGGGTGATGATGAGGTAGTGGTTCTGGGAGGGGATTTAAATGGTCATGTGGGTGAAACAGCTCAAGGTTATGAAGGAGTCCATGGAGGATGTGCATATGGTGTGAGGAATGCGGAAGGGGAAAGAATACTCGAGTTTAGGGAGGCTATGGACATGATTGTGTTTCGTTTCATTTTGTTTTTGAAGGTTCCAACATGCTTGCATGCGTCGGCCTTGGTCACCCAATGGCGGCTCTCCACGCTGCTTGATCCCTGGCAGCCTCCCTGTTCAGTCCTTTAACACTTAAGTCACACTTAATGACCTCGTCCCATGTCTTTCTCGGTCTACCCCTCCCAGCCCCTCCTCCAATATTAACACCTCTGTACCCAGTTATCATCCCCCATCCTCTCCACATGTCCAAACCACCTCAGCCTACCTCTCCTCATCACAACACCAGTACACTCCAGTCCCATCCTACCTCTCAACTCTTCCATCGTAAACCCAGCCCCCCCAGGCCTTGCACGCAGGGACGCACTGCACATCCACCTAATCATTGTCATTTCTGTACGTTTAAACCTGCAAATATCCTCTTCCTTTACTGCCCAGGTCTCACTACCAAACAGCATCACACTCCTAACACATGCTGCATACGAAGACCCCTTAGCACGTAAGGAGAGTCCTCTCAATGTCAGGAGAGGCAGCAGCTCCCTGAACTTCTTCCAACCACTTCTCACCCTAGCAACCGATCTAACTCCAGCCCCACCTCCGGCACATAACATGTCTCCCAAATAACGAAACTCCTCCACACACATGCAAGCATGTTGGAGCCTTCAAAAACGAAAACGAAACGAACGAACACTCAAGAGACTCACCTGCAAGTTCAACCCTCTCACGCCTAACAATCTCCACCTGCTCTCCCCGACACGCTGCACACGTGAAATCAGCATCATCTCGCAGTCTACCTCTAATACCACTACATCTCTTGTGCACCCATTTATTACAAACACTACACAAGATGGAATTACTTCCCACACCCTTGTAGCAAACTGCACATGGCCACTCTCCCTCTCCTCTGATTGTACCACCACCAACCCTAGATACCATCACTTTTGTTTTATGTGCATTTACCCTTAAGCCCTTGTACCCCATACCATCTCTCCACTTTTTAGGAAAAGAATGAGCCTGTTGATTATGTATGAGTCCGGGGGAAATAGTAGTCAGATTGATTATTTTCTGGTCAGGAGGGTTGATAGGAGATTAGTGAGGGATGTTAAAGTTATAGGAAGCGAGGAGTGTGTGCAGCAGCACAAACTGTTGATTTGTGACATGGTGCTTAAGGAACGAGTGATGAGAAGGAGGACATATTTACCTAGGAGGAAAATATGGAAGCTGGGAAACCAATCAGTAAGGGATGCCTTTTATAGTGAGATGAGGAGATTGGTAGCTGAACAGGAAGCCGTAGATAGAGGCGTTAATGAACAGTATAGAGCCCGTAAGAACAATCTCTTGAGAGTTACCGATACAATATGCGGTTGGACAAGAGGCCCACTAAGACATAAAGTAACTTGGTGGTGGGATAAGGGTGTAGAAGCTGCAGTTAAGGAGAAAAGAAGGCTTTTCCGGGAATGTAAGAAGGGTGGTAACAGGGAGGGGTACTTGGCTGCCAAGCGCAGGGCTAGAAGAGAGGTATACAGGGCGAAGTCTGAGTCACAGAGACTTTTACTTGGTAATCTAAATCATGGAGAAAGGAAAAATATGATTTTTAGGGTGGCAAATCAGGTGAAGAGGGATAATTGGGACATTGTATGTCAGCTGTGTGTGAAGAATGATGAAGGAAGGGTAGTGGTGAACAGTGAGGACATTAAAGATGCATGGAGAGAGCATTATAGCCGGTTGTTGAATGAGGAGTTTGATTGGGATAGAGAAGGTTTGGAGCCAGCTGATCCAGTGTTTGGCCCTTGGCCTTTGATTGACGATGCTACTGTGAGTGAGGCAATAGGCAGCATGCGGGTGGGGAAGGCGGCAGGTGTGTCTGGGTTGACTGCCGAAATGTTGAAGGCCTCAGGAGATATTGGGGTGAGGTTAGTCACTGACCTGATAAATAGGATTATATATGAGTGTGTTGTCCCAGATGATTGGCTGAAGAGTGTAATTGTAAATGTGTACAAAGGGAAGGGTGATGCCCTGGAAAGGGGAAATTACAGAGGTATAAAGCTCTTAGATCAGATAATGGAAGTAATGGAGAGAGTTCTAGAAGGTATGATTAGAGAAAGAGTGAATATCGATGAGATGCAGTTTGGGTTTATGCCAGGCAGGGGGACCACTGATGCCATATTCATTGTTCGACAGCTTCAGGAAAAATATATTGGCAAGAAAAGGGAATTGTATTTTGTTTTTGTTGATTTGGAAAAGGCCTTTGACAGAGTCCCTAGAGAGGTGGTGAAGTGGGCAATGAGAAAGCTAGGGTTGGAAGAGTGGCTGGTTAGGGTGGTTATGGCCATGTACGTGGGTGCTCACACTCAGGTAAGGGTGAATGGAGCTTTGAGTGATGAGTTTCCCGTGAATGTTGGTGTGCATCAGGGGTCAGTTTTGAGTCCCTTGTTGTTTATCATGGTGCTTGAAGCCCTCTCACGTGACTTCAGAGAGGGACTCCCATGGGAGATGTTGTATGCTGATGATTTGGTGTTGATTGCTGAGAATGAAGGGGAGGCTGAGGAAAGATTTAAGAAGTGGAGAGATGGTATGGGGCACAAGGGCTTAAGGGTAAATGCAGATAAAACAAAAGTGATGATATCTAGGGTTGGTGGCGGTACAATCAGAGGAGAGGGAGAGTGGCCATGTGCAGTTTGCCACATGGGTGTGGGAAGTAATTCCATCTTGTGCAGTGTTTGTGATAAGTGGGTGCACAAGAGATGTAGTGGTATTAGAGGTAGACTGCGAGATAATGCTGATTTCATGTGTGCGGTGTGTCGGGGAGAGCAGGCAGAGATTGTTAGGCGTGAGAGGGTTGAACTTGCAGGTGAGTCTCTTGAGTGTGTGGAGGAGTTTTGTTATTTGGGAGACATGTTATGTGCCGGAGGTGGGGCTGGAGTTAGCTCGGTTGCTAGAGTGAGAAGTGGTTGGAAGAAGTTCAGGGAGCTGTTGCCTCTCCTGACATTGAGAGGACTCTCCTTACGTGCTAAGGGGTCTTTGTATGCAGCATGTGTTAGGAGTGTGATGCTGTATGGTAGTGAGACCTGGGCAGTAANGATTATATATGAGTGTGTTGTCCCAGATGATTGGCTGAAGAGTGTAATTGTAAATGTGTACAAAGGGAAGGGTGATGCCCTGGAAAGGGGAAATTACAGAGGTATAAAGCTCTTAGATCAGATAATGGAAGTAATGGAGAGAGTTCTAGAAGGTATGATTAGAGAAAGAGTGAATATCGATGAGATGCAGTTTGGGTTTATGCCAGGCAGGGGGACCACTGATGCCATATTCATTGTTCGACAGCTTCAGGAAAAATATATTAGAAAGAAAATGGAATTGTATTTTGTTTTTGTTGATTTGGAGAAGGCCTTTGACAGAGTCCCTAGAGAGGTGGTGAAGTGGGCAATGAGAAAGCTAGGGTTGGAAGAGTGGCTGGTTAGGGTGGTTATGACCATGTACGTGGGCGCTCACACCCAGGTAAGAGTGAATGGGGTTTTGAGTGATGAGTTTTCTGTGAATGTTGGTGTGCATCATGGGTCAGTTTTGAGTCCCTTGTTGTTTATCATGGTGCTTGAAGCCCTCTCACGTGACTTCAGAGATGGACTCCTGTGGCAGATGTTGTATGCTGATGATTTGTTGTTGATTGCAGGGAATGAAAAGGAGGCAGAGGAAAGATTTAAGAAGTGGAGAGATGGTATGGGGTACAAGGGCTTAAGGGTAAATGCAGATAAAACAAAAGTGATGATATCTAGGGTTGGTGGTGGTACAATCAGAGGAGATGGAGAGTGGCCATGTGCAGTTTACCACAAGGGTGTGGGAAGTAATTCCATCTTGTGTAGTGTTTGTGATAAATGGGTGCACAAGAGATGTAGTGGTATTAGAGGTAGACCGCGAGATAATGCTGATTTCATGTGTGCGGCGTGTCGGGGAGAGCAGGTGGAGATTGTTCGGCGTGAGAGTGTTGAACTTGCAGGTGAGTCTCTTGAGTGTGTGGAGGAGTTTTGTTATTTGGGAGACATGTTATGTGCCGGAGGTGGGGCTGGAGTTAGCTCGGTTGCTAGGGTGAGAAGCGGTTGGAAGAAGTTCAGGGAGCTGTTGACTTTCCTGACATTGAGAGGACTCTCCTTACGTGCTAAGGGGTCTTTGTATGCAGCATGTGTTAGGAGTGTGATGCTGTATGGTAGTGAGACCTGGGCAGTAAAGGAAGAGGATATTTGCAGGTTTAAACGTACAGAAATGACAATGATTAAGTGGATGTGCAGTGCGTCCCTGCGTACAAAGCCTGGGGGGCTGGGTTTACGATGGAAGAGTTGAGAGGTAGGATGGGACTGGAGTGTATTGGTGTTGTGATGAGGAGAGGTAGGCTGAGGTTTTGGACATGTGGAGAGGATGGGGGATGATAATTGGGTACAGATGGTGAGAGGTGTTAATACCGGGGGAGGGGTAGACCGAGAAAGACATGGGACGAGGTCATTAAGTGTGACTTAAGGGTTAAAGGACTGAACAGGGAGGCTGCCAGGGATCAAGCAGCATGGAGAGCCACCATTGGGTGACCAAGGCCGACGCATGCAAGCATGTTGGAGCCTTCAAATACAAAAACGAAACTCTCCTCTTATGCTCTCTTACTAATCCTTTCTCCTGTCTTCTCTACATATATCTCTCTCCTCCTTCTCTCAACTTCTTCCATGCCTCTGCTTCCTGTCCACTCACTATATGCTTTCTTCTTTTGTACCACAGCTTGTCTCACCTCTTCATCCATCATGCTGTTCCTTGCACCCCCTTTCATCTTCTCTTCATTGCACACACCACCTCGCTTGCTGCACAGATTTTTTCTGTGAAAATCTTGCATACACTTTCCACCTCCCCAATCTGCTACAAATCATATTTACCCAGTCGCTCCTCCACTTCTCTCCTATATTCTGTCTTTTTTCCATCCTCGTGTAACCTTTCTCCCCTCCTTGTATAGACTGCTTCCTCTTGTCCTTCCCTCCTTTTATTCGTCCATTGAACTTGAGCCTTGACTTTCACCATCACCAAGTGGAGGTCAGAAAGTCCACTTCCCCAGCCTCTCTATGCTCTTGCATCCAATACATTCCTTCTTATTCAATCACCCACACACACATATTCAATCATTGCCTTCCGTTCATTCAGTTCACCACCTTCCCTTCTCAACTCTCACCATGCATACCTGTAGATCATTTTGTGCATTAAGAGGGTATTAGCTATTACCAACCACCTCTCCACACAGTTGCCCACCTGAGCACTGTCATTGCCATCCACTTCTGCAGGCACACCGTACTCATCAGCTTCTCCATCCACCTTCACATTCCTGATTTTTCCATTCATATCTCGAATCAAAAACACTCTATCATTCATCTCAGGCTTTTCCATGCACACTCCCACATTTGCCCAGGACTTTTCATTCAATCTGCTTGCACAATCTTGAGTTGCTGCATGCACACACACACAGTTGCCCATGTTTGTATTCACACTTTCAGTCTTACCCACACAGTCCTTGAAACAACTTATCTATACTCTCTTATATTCTTCTTCCATCTGTTACTCACAAAAATAGATGCACCCTTTTTTGCCCTTTCATTCTCACCTACTCTCACGCATGTACCACATCCATACTTCTGCTCTCTCACACTCTCACCCTGCCATGTAGTCTCAGTAATCCACATATGTCCACTTTTGCACCCTCGGGCATCTGGACAAGCTTTCTTTCATCTCATCTTTCGAACCCCTTACATCCCATGGTGCAGTCCATAGCATTCCCTTTGTCCGGTACTTGGTTATCACCTGTTGGTCTGTCCTGATCGAGGCTTCTTGTTTCTATTTTTAGTTCGTTGTCTTCTGTGGGGGGGGACACTAACCCTCCACCAACCCACTTGTTAGATTAGTGTAGAAAAAACAGAAACTCCTCTTGCAGTTTTACATCATTGTTCAAAAGATAAGAAAAAGGTTGAATTTGAGAAACCCTTCAATTAGTGATGCATTAGTGAATATGATAAAATCCCCAGTTTGATGAATACTTTTAGAATGAAAAAAAAAAAATGTTTTAGGTAACTGTGGTAATGCAGAAGAAAAAAAAAAAGTGACAGCCTGAACTCAGATTGATCCTCTGGTCTGACTACACTTGGCCAATAACTGAAGTGGAAGGAGTTGTGGATGTTTGTCAGGTTGGATAATAAGAGCCACTGTACTGTATGGAGTTGTGTGGAGGTAAGTTTTGTTCCTTTCAGAACTTGGCTGTGCATGCCCCAACACAAGGACAGTGATGGGGGAGAGTGAACGTGTGCGTTGCCGAAAGTGTCGGAGAATCCTGTTGTCCAAAGATGAGTTCTGCCTCCTTGATGCCCACGGAGAGGAATACCACAACACAGGTTTGGATCTGTTTATATCAATTTGTGATTAACTTGTTGAGTGCATGTCGCTGCTCCAGCCATGTTTATGACAGAGTGCAAGCCATGGTTCCAGCCATGTTTATGGCAGAGTGTAAGTCACAGGTCTGCCTGTGCCATACAAATCTACACTTAAGATTGGTGCTCTGGGGAGACTGGGTGGGCAGTTTCACACTGCACAAGTTAACAGTAATGGGAGACTTTCTAAATGTTGTCAGCTACCTAGATTGCAGGCCTAACTCGGTCCTGGGACTGAAACGGTAATGCAGTTATTATGACTGTTATATACAGTATGTCTGGATAAACTTATGATAATAGGTAAGAACATGAGGTAATCCTTAACTGCAGACCTTATTTGAGGCAAAATGAAGGTCTGCAAGTGCCAGGCTGCAAGCCTTATGTGAGGTACAGTTGACTCAGGGAGTAAACCTTCATACAAAGAATCAGCACAGCAGGGTTAAAGAGACATAGGACCATCTCTTAAAAAAAAAATAATAATAATTTAGGTCTGTTTAGAAAGTATCCAACCTTTGGCTCTAAAAAAGTAAATAGCTAACCTGTTGCATTAGGACACTAATCCCCCTCAAAGTAGGCCTCTTCTGACTTGACACACACAGCCCAGCATTCTTTCCACTGCCTGAAGCATTTTCCAAAGTTGGTTTTCAGTATCTCCTGCAGGTGCTTTGTTGCATTTGTCGTGATCGCTTCTCTCGGATGAATGTTGTTCAATATTTGTTGGGGTGTGCAAAATGCATTCCAGAATTTCTGAAGACTGTTATCACTGGAGTTGAGACTTGGATGTATGGGTATGACTCTGACACCAAAGCATGTTCATCCCAGTGGAAGCATGCAGGGTTGCCTCGGCCCAAAAAAGCACAACAGGTCCACAGCAAGGTGAAATGCACTTGCATATTGACAGTTTTTTTCTACTGTCGTGGTGTTGTGCATCACAGAGATGCACCAGAAGGTCAGATTGTCAACAAATATTACTACCTCAACATTATCTGCTGTCTTCCTCTTACCACCTGTTTTTCTGTGGTAATAGTTATTGAAGATATTACAGAAAGTAAAGAGCTCAGTCACATCCTGACATGCACCATTGAGTACATATCTGAAAATTGGTGATCAGTTTTTTTTTCTTTTTTTTTTACAAATATTTCTTAATGGATATTTCTATTTCCTGTGCTGTATAAAGTTCTTTATTTATGCTTTAGTGATAGTCATTATGGTAGGTGGGGACACTCACCATCCACTCACTGGATATAGTATGCTGAGTAAGAAGCCAAATTGTTGCTTGTAATCCACGATATCAGGAGATTGTCAGGTGTGAAAGGATTGAACTTGCTGGCGGTCTGTAGAGTGTGGGGAAGAATTTTGTTATTTGGGAGACGTGTTATGTGCTGGAGGTGTGGTTGGAGCTAGCTCTGTGGCTAGAGTGAGGAGTGGTTGGAAGAGGTTCAGGGAGCTGTTGCCTCTTCTGACATTGAGAGGGCTTTCCCTATGTGCTAAGGGATCTTTGCATGCAGAATGTGTTGGCAGTGTAATGCTGTTTGGTAATGAGATTTGGGCAGTAAAGGAAGAGGACATTTGCAGGCCCAAATATACAGAAATGACAATGATTAGGTGGATGTTCATTGCGTCCCTGAGTTCAAGGTCTGGGGGGGCTAGGTTTACGATGGGAGAGTCAGGAGATAGGATGGGACTGGAGTGTATTGGTGTTGTGATGAGAAGTAGATTGAGGTGGTTTGGACATGTGGAGAGGATGGGGGATGATAATTGGGTGCAGAAAGTGAGAAGCATTAATACTGTACTTGGGGTGGAGTTGCAAGGGGTAGACCAAAAAAAGACCTGGGACAAAGTCATTAAGTGTGACCTCAGGGCCAAGGGACTGAACAGGGAGGCTGCCAGAGAACGAGCAGCATGGAGAGCTACCATTAGAGGACCAAGGCCGACTCATTCAAACGTATTGGAGCCTTCAAAAACGAAACGAGATGAAGCAAACATTGGCTGGTAGCTATATAACCAGATGGTGCTTGATGGTCTAGTGGGTCAAGGCACTCCAACTGGATGGGGCCTGCAGAGGGGAGGTTGGGGTTTATTGGTCACATAATACCACTCAGGGGTTAGAGGGGCAGGTCACCCTTGCCTTAAATCTCAGAACTGATTAGCCTAGCCCAGCCTTGGGCTTGTGTGCTGCTGATGGAGCAAAAAAAGGATTGAATGATGGATGTAGACAACATGTATACTTATTCATCATGTGTTCCTGGAGATTATTTTCCATTTCTTTGTTGTTTGTTTCAAATGTTAAGACAGATTATTCTGGTACTCTTTAAAACAAGTGCACATAACAGGGAAACTGCCTATTAGAGTGGCATTGGTACTTGTAATGCTGATTGTCCAGTGTCTCCAGTTTGCAACAGGTGTTGGTTGTATGGATAAGTTGTGATAATTATGCAATATATTCCTAGCTTATAATGAGGACTTCATGTACACAGTGGCCCATATATGCCCTTTTTCCTCTACTCTGCTGGAGAGCTTCTTGTGTGCTGCGGGGACAGTTCAGTCAGCATTACCGATATCTGTTTTCCATTATTAATTCATTTACTGCTGCCATTGTCATACCCACTCCCACACCAGCAGACTGAGCTGTCCCTGCAACACACAGTTTATCACTAGGCGAGCTTCTAATGAAGGATTATTTACAATCCATTCTGTATTACAATACAGAAGTACAGTAACATGATGCTGGAGTGGGATGCCTTCATGCACTGGCACTGGTGCAGCCAACCTGCTCTGCTTCGTGGTTATACAAACATCCCTCATTTCCCTCCCTGTCCCTGGAAAGGAGGATGGCGAACTGCAGGGGGAGGGCAACTTTCTACCAGGTTCACATCCTGATGAACCTGGTACTGTATTGCTAATTACTACTACTACTACTACTGCTGCTGCTGCTGCTGCTGCTGCTGCTGCTGCTGCTGCTGCTGCTGCTGCTGCTGCTGCTGCTGCTGCTGCTGCTGCTGGCTACAGTAATGTTAACTCCATCACTCTGACCTTGCATTTCTTATTTTTTGCTTGCTGCCCTCAGTCAGTGCTATTAATAATTGGAGAGACTTTGGTGCCTAGAATAGTTCCTTCATAAATACTTTTGGTATAGAGTTCATTTTATGGTTGAATAAAATCATCTGGAGGCAGTAAAATGAAGTGAAGAATATGTCATTGGACTGAATGGGATAAAAGGAAAATACAATAGAGCCTCTGCTGACAGAGTTTCAGCACAAGCATTATATTCTTAAGTGACCAATCCAAGCCCAACCCATTCACCACATACTGTATGAGGCACTGTTGCCCCCCCCCCCACACACACACAAATTGTTTTATAGATTTGTCAGTGGCAAATTGAAGCAAAAGGAAGGAATCACCAAACTGAAAGTAGAAGGAGAGGTCTACAAGGATACTGTAATGCAAGGTGAAATAATGAACAAATGTTTCCAATCGGTTTTCACAAAGGAAAGGGAGTTTGTGGAGGGAGAGGGAGTGATTAGAAATGTAGTGATAAAAGATATAAAAGTGGAAGTGCAGGAAGTGTATAAATTAATGGAAACTCAGGATGTAAGGAAAGCCCCAGGACCAGATGGAATCTCTAATTGGGTACTGAAGGAATGCTGAGAACAACTGGCGGATAAGATTCACAATTTAATTGTGTGTTCTCTGGAAGAGGGGAAGGTGCCTTGGAAATGGAAGAGGGCAAATGTGGTACCAATTTATAAGGAAGGAAACAAGGAAGAACCCCTGAATTATAGACCAATGTCCCTAACCAGCATGGTTGCGAAATTGTGTGAGAGAATCCTGAAAGATAGATGGATAAAATATCTGGAAGAGA
Organism: Birgus latro; assembly: GCA_018397915.1. Lineage (NCBI taxonomy): Eukaryota > Metazoa > Arthropoda > Malacostraca > Decapoda > Coenobitidae > Birgus > Birgus latro. The sequence continues at coordinate 39,096 of JAGKTI010003313.1, forward strand.
TGAATATTTTGACAAAGTCAATTTGGATTCAGAATTGGAAGGTCATGTGTTTCCAACTTGTTGAGCTTTTACTCAAGAGTGATTGACATGCTACAGGAGAGAGACGGTTGGGTGGATTGTGTGTATTTAGGTCTGGAGAAGGCCTTCGACAGAGTGCCCCACAAGAGACTGTTATGGAAATTAGAGCATATTGGAGGACTGAAGAGAAGCCTCCTGGAATGGATGAGAGTCTTTTTGAGTGACAGACAAATGAGGACAGTAATAAAGGACAGGACATCTGGATGGAGGGAAGCAGCAAGCGATGCCCCACAGGGCTCGGTGTTGGCACCAGTAATGTTCCTGATTTATGTAAATGATATGGTAGATGGAGTGAACATTTATACAAGTCTGTTTGCTGATGATGCAAAGATCTTGAGAAAGGTAGAGGTTGAAGCGGACTGTAAAATGCTGCAGGAGGATCTGGATAGGATACATGATTGGAGCCAGGTGTGGGAAATGAAATTCAGTGAAAAAAAAGGTAAAATATTGGAAATGGGTAAAAGGACCAAGAGGCCATCATTGAATTATTTGATGGGTAATGAACCAATTAGAAAAGCGAGAGAAGAGAAAGATTTGGGAGTGCTGGTCCAGGATAGTTTGTCACCTGAAAAGCACATAAATAAGATAGTGAGAGAGACATATAAACTCTTGACCAATATAAGAGTGGCATTTCATTACATGGATGAGATGAAAAAATTGATAGTGGCCATGATCCGCCCCAGGTTAGAATATGCAGCAGTAGTGTGGTGCCCACACAAAAAGAAAAATATAACCAAGATTGAGAAAATACAAAGAACAGCAACCAAGATGGTCCCCAGCCTGGCAGATTTGTCGTACAGAGAGAGGCTGGAAAGGCTGGATTTTCCTTCCTTAGAGGAAATGAGAGAGAGGGGCGACATGATTGCAGTGTTCAGGACCATGATGGGAGTAGATGAAATTGACAGAGAAAATCTGTTTGTGTGGGATGAGAGGGTAACAAGAGGACACGGAATGAAACTAAAGAAGCCAAGCTGCTTGAAGGACATCAAGAAATATAGCTTTCCTTATAGATGCATAGACCTGTGGAATAGCCTGGACAAAGAGATCGTTCAGTCTGAAAACTTAAACGAGTTTAAAGCAAAATTTGACTTATTGAGAAACTGAGACGGGACCCCACAAGTGTAGCTCATTTCCTGTATATCACAATTAGGTAAATACACACACACACACACACACACACACACACACACACATTGATAGCAGAAAACACAAGATGTCTCATCCCTGCAATCTGATGGTATATTTTTCATGTTGTTCATGCTATCCTCATATAGTTTTATGCATTTTAGGAGACACTTTCAAAATAGAGGGGTGTAATATAACTGTCAATTAATTTTTTTCAGTATAGAAGGCTTTTCAGAGTTAAATAAAGTTGCCTGAAAGAAACAAAGAAAAACTGGCATTATTGAGGTAAAGAGGTTCAACGCAGGCCAGGAAATCCATGCTACAGTGTCTATAAGTTATTCCAGTGACTGTGAGGGTTCCAAGCTATGTCATATAACTTACAGAGGAGACAGAGGCCATCCACAGCCCCAGTTCCTCAGCCGCAGATTCTGGTGCTTCCCACATCATTCCACTATATTTCTTTTATCATTATGTTGCTTAGATTTTTGTCCTTTTGCATCATATCCCACATAACTTAATGACAAGAAAAGACTGCCATTTTTTAAAAAATTAGCGTCATATCACTGTACTAATTGTGTTACAACTTAGCATTCAAGATGGAGAGATGGCAGTTTTAGGCCATGTTATAGTAAAAATAGTATAGTCATCATTGTCTAACAAGATAACTTCCATGACAGAAATTGTTGCTGGGAGCCTTTGTAATATCACTGTGTTATGTCTGTTGTACATTTGTATTGCAAGGGTATATTCATAAAAACCTTATCAGTAGGTAAGTCAGAGTCATATACAGTACAGTACAGTAATTGTTCTGGTATGGATTGGAAAAGTGGCAGTCAGGCTACAAGTTTGGTTAACACATTTGCTTTATTATAATGAGTGAATAATAAGGGTCAGTCCTCCAAGCCAGAACCAGTGGACCATATACCTCTGCAGGGCAAGGACTGATCCTTGGAAAGTCCGCTACATCCTCCACCAGAAACACACTATCCAGGTGCTGGCTCACACTGCCAGCCTTGTTGTGGTCATGAAGCATGGGTGCTACTGCTGAGCTGTTATTGCTGGTATAATGATGAGTTAAAGTGGCCCACTTATACCGAGTTCCATGGTCATGGGGAGCTTAGTTAATACTGTACATTATCTGTGTAAGCTGAAGGTGTATTGGTGGAGAGGAATGCCTTCATGCAGTGGCATCCAAATAATAGGCCAACTGTTAAATGGTTGTAGAAATACCTATCATCTCCCTGCATTTTTGTAACAGAAGGATGGTGGACTACAGAAGGGCAACTTCAGCCTGCAGTCCTCTGGGTTCATGTCCAGATGAACCTTGGGTCATTACAGCAGTAAGCTGATGGTGTACTGTACTGATCAGTGCACCGAACAGTAGTATGACACATTGTCCCAACTAAGAACAGAAGCTTATGTGCACACAGCTGTAGGGATTTATCATTATGGGTACACCCTTAGTATTCCTTTCTACAGTAACTAACTAAAAAGAAGGGACTGGTATTACTAACCTTTAGAACAGTAAAATCTCCCCTCCTACATTTTTTATTAGTGCCAGTCACAAACATGATTGCCCAGTATTATCTGCCTGTTGAAACATCAGTTGAAAATTGTGCCTGGTAAATAATGCTAAGTACTGTTTTCACACCAGTACATAATAACTGTAGTAAGTACTGGAGTTTGTTCACATTATCTAGGCAGATGTATTCATCCCTTTGCAGCTTATTTCCTTTTGCCCAGGGACATAATTAGACAATACAATGGCTTGACACCCTTTCCCAATGTTTTGTTATATTAAGCACCATACTTGAATGTTCATCTCTTGTTACAACTCAGCTTTCAGGATGGAGAAATGCCAGTTGTGAACAGATTGTATAAATATGCTGAGTCAGATCTCTGATATTTTTCAGTGGGTGATGACAGCTGGAAGACAGGTGTGTGCCCCTCAGTGGAAGAACACAGCTGCCTTTATTTATCGGAAGAATCATTTCCTGATTTTATACTCGGTGCTGTAGATGAGGTGAGTACAAGTCAGTTGTGATTTAACCCCTTATCCGCGGGCCGTCACTTCCGTGACACTCGTTACGTAAGTACCATACCGTGAGGCGTCACTTCTGTGATCCAGGGATTTTTAAAATTGCCCGGGCTTTGAAGTGCGGTCTTGTATCATCTATCAATATTGCCAGTGTGTAGGTATAGGCAGTGCTGCCAGTACCTCTAGTACTCACATCCAGTGTTACCAATTTAGCCATTTTTCTGTGTTTGCCTCACCTCCCCACCTCCCCTCCCTTACTCTCTCTCCCACCTAGCTACAGCCTGGCCATGCAACGCAACTCCCGGCCGGTTTTTTTCCATTCGTTTTTTCCATTGAAATGTGCCCTATGCCCAATTCTTACACAAAAAAATACATAAAAAGAGGGAAAAGGCTAATTAATACTGCCATTGACCATGAAGTAGCTAATTTATCACCTGGCAACACCCACGTGCAGTTGGTCACTAATTTTGCCTGTTCATTACTCATTGAAATGTCCCTTATGACCTATTCTCATACTAAAAAATATATCAGAAAAAGGGAAAAGGCTAAGCGATGCTTCCATTGATCTGGAAGAATATTGTCTAGATTACCTGCTATCCCCGTGGGAGGGGCACGTTGAGGTCCAGCCATCCCTGCGGGTGAGGGGTTAAGTAATGGTGGTAGGTGGGGGTAGCCACCATCCTCTTGGTGTAATACTGCCATCAGATGGTTTTACATAGAGTGACAAGTCAGTTAGTTTCCATCAGCCCAGGAAGCCATTTGCTATGTTGGATGGTAAATGTATATCCAGATGATGCCTGGTGGTTTAGTGGGTCAAGGCACTCCAACTGGATGGTACCTGTAATGGGTTGGGTCTGAAGGGTGGTTGGGGTATATTGCTCACATAATCCTTCTTAGAGACAAGCATGGCTGATCACTGGCCTTAAATGCTTTAACTGAGTAGCCTAACCCCAGGGTCATTACTCCTGGATGGACTATCAGAAAATCATTGTGTTGAGGTAGAATATAATTGTCCCTTGGTGCAGGAACACACCTGCTTATATTTATCCAGTGAATTATTTCCTGATGTTATACTTAATGCTGTACAAGAGGTGAGTACCAGTAAGTATCATATAAATAAAGTCCATCTATCATTGGCTCCTTTATTGCCTCATCAACAGCTTATGGGCCCAGGTATGGGCTATCTAGTGTCACCATTGGCCAGAGAGTCCAACGGCTCTTATTTGAGTGGCGATATGTGAGCTATAAACACCAAACATCCTTGAATGCCAACCTATATAGGCCATGTTAGTTGGAGTGTCTGAACCCACTAGACCACCAGTCTTCAGCAGTAAATATGTACTGTATACTAAAAATGGAAATGGAAAAAGCATATGGCAGGGTGGATAGACAAGGAATGTGAAAAGTATTAAAAATATATGGAGTAAATGGGAAGTTGTCCAATGCCATGAACACGTATGAGGGTGCTAAGGCTGCAGTGTGTGTGGATAGTGACCTGAGTTAATTTTTCAGTTTGAAGGTTGGATTGAAACAGGGATGTGTCATATCTCCATGGCTGTTTAATCTGTATATGGACGGAACTATAAAAGAAGTACAAGGTAGGGCAGTGGATGTTGGAGTGACCCTAATGAGAGAGGGCGGTTTGTGGAAACTCCCTGTAGTGTTGTTTGCATATGTTACTGTGTTGTTAAGTGAGGACGAAGGGGAACTGCATGGTTTGGGGAATGAGTTTGGGAGAGTGTGTAAGAAATGGAATTTAAAGGTAAATGTTGGGAAGAGTAAAGTTATGGTCTTTGAGAGAAATGAAGTCAGTGAATGTACAGTGAGGTTGGATGAGGAGGAAATGGAATATGTGAGTGCATTTAAGTACTTGGGTAGTGTGATGAGTAAGGATGGAAGCTTAGAGGATGAAGTGCTTGAAAGAGTACACTAAGGAAGAAAGGTTGTTCATTCTGTGAAAGCAGTGATAAGAAACAGGGAAGTGAACTTAGAAGTAAAAAAGTCACTGCATGACAGTATTGTGATACCAACTTTATCATATGGAAGTGAAGCTTGTACCTTGTTGGAGGGACACAAGTCAAGAGTGAGAGCAGTGAAAATCAGTTATTTGACAGGAGCATGTGGAGTCATATGAAAAGCAGACTGACAAATGAGGAAGTGAAGGAGCGTTGTGGTGTGGATGTGATAGAAAGCAGTAGGAGAAATACATTGAGGTGGTTTGGATATATGGAGAGGTTGGAGAGTGAGAGACTGATGAGGAGAGTGTATATGAGTGAGGTGGAGGGTGGGAGAGGCCGAGGATGAGATGGAGGGATGATGAAGTGGAGAGGTATATGAGAGAGGGGTGTGTGAGCTGGGAGCAGGACAGTGAAATGGCGGGGGACGGGGGATGACATGGAGGCAATTTATTTGTGGCCATCCCTTATAGGATTAAGGCGTCTGGCAATAGATAGTTAAAAAATGGAACAGTACAGAGGAGATAAGCATGGCTGCTTTAGTGTAAACACTAAGTAATATTCATTATGTGTCTGATCTTAGTCCTTTCAGGTGGATTATAATTATCGGAAAGAGGGAAAAAAATTGCTGGAGGCCAAATCTGGTGAATAGGGGTGATGGGTGACAAATGGCATGTTTTTTTATGCCAAGAACTGCTGAACAACAAGGGCTGTTTGCACGGATGCAATGTAATTTTGAAGCACCCATTTGTTTGGGTGTCACTTGTCTGGACATTTTCGCCTCACATCCTCCCGGAGTTGTCTCAAAACATCTCAGTAGAACTTTGCATTGATAGTCTGTCCTTGAGGAACAAATTCCACATGAATAATGCCCTCCATGTTGAAGAAATTGATGAGCATTGATTTCATATTGGTCTTGGCCTGTCATGCCTTCCTTGGTCAAGGTGAAGCTGGGCTCTTTCAGTGCGATGATTGTTGTTTGGTCAAAGAGAATAGAGAAAGATAAGAGGGGACAGTCGCACCATCCCCATGCAACTCTGGCTGACAGTGGCGCTCCAAGTGGTTGGCACGGAAACAGAGCTGAAGAATGCCAGGCAGGCAGTTCTGTGCCGCTATTAATTGCAGAGATTCTAGGCAAAAAAGGCCAGGATTATCTTTTCTTTTTCGATTCCCAAAGGGCATGGAAAGGTGAATGATATACAGTAAGACCTCACTATAACGGACTAATTGGGGCCCAAGCCAGTCCGAAAAATGCGAAATTCCTATAAAAGCAACATCCAGACTTACCCCTGCTAATCCAGACTTTTTCCGATATATCAGACATTAGTCTGGATTGCTTCAGTGGTTTTCACCACCATTGCAGTATTGTACTGTGTTATACCTTTACATTAATCAAATGGTATAATAATACTGTACTGTGCACTGAAAAACGTCTTTTACTTGTCTTATTGTGGTGAACATAGCTGAAGTGGTCATGAAGTCCGGACTGCTTTCTGGCTTTATCGGACTTTTTCCAATATATAGGAGTTTAGTCCGGTAGCTCCTCGAGTCCGATAAAAGCGAATTCCGGTCTATTGAAGTCCGTTATATCGAGGTTTTACTGTACTGTCAATTACATTTTATCTAAACTAAGTCCACGCTGATGAAATTATCAGAAATGTTGATCTGGTTGGTTATTTTATCATTGTTGCTTTGGTATTTAATTCACCGTGTTTTATCTAGACACTACAAGTGGTTACTGAGCATTGTTGTAGGGCATCAGGCTCTTTTTATGTTGCTCGTGCTATTTTATTTCTCATTGTTTTATCAGTAGATTACTATGGTTACTGAGTGTTGTTAACTTATAGGTCAAGAAGATGGGTCCCAAAAGTAACTGATTTAATTTTGGAGGTAATGTCTCTTAAGTTTAAAAGGTGAAACACAAGTTCAAAAATTCACAGGGTTAGTTGTTTCAACTCTAAGTTGAAGTTAGTTGCGCCATTCCAGTAGATTTTAATCAGTATTTACCAACGCTAGAATAATTGCTATCGGCCTGGGCGAGGCTTGTCATGCTTGCACCATTTGTTATGCTGTGTTAGAAATCCATAACCTATTTGCTTGAATTCAGTGTATGACTGTGAACAGTGATGCAGTGATCATCATCATCCATTTAGAATCCACTGCTGTACAGAGGCCTCCCCAAACTTCTATATGGATTCCTTGATTGAGCTAAAATCTGCCAGGTTTTGCCTGCAAACTAACCTGTTTCATCTCCATCTCCTGTCTGGTCTTTTTTCTGCTACACTTGCGATCTTGTGGAGTCCAATTTGCCCTCTTGCTCCATCGGTTATCCTTCATGAACGTCATGGCTGGGATTATGCATTAATTGTATGTTTTTCAGTTCCTACATATTGGTAACCTACTTTTCATGATGTCTCTTTGTTTACCAAAAGCTTTCCATCCAATTGTAACATGTCTTTTTATTTCATCTTCATGGTCTTTCATTAGGTTTAATGGTTGTCCCAAAAATGTACTCCTCAACTTCTTCAAGAGTTTCTTCCCCTATTTTGATGACACTCTTTGGTGTACTGTATACTCTGGTTCATCTTTAGCCTTATTTTGAGACTTTCTCTAATAAGATAATTTAACATTTCTTGCAACGTCTCTGCTGTTTCTAAAATTAGGACTTTGTCATCTGCGAATCTTAAATGATTAAACGTTTCTCCATCTATGTATATTGCTGTGTTTTCCCAGTCTAACTTCCTGAAAATACATTCTACAAGGCATACAGTGATATTGCTAATACAGTAAAACCTCGATATAACGGACTTCAGTAGACCGGAATTCGCTTTTATCGGACTCGAGGAGCTACCGGACTAAACTCCTATATATCGGAAAAAGTCCGATATAGCCAGAAAGCAGTCCGCACTGCCTGACAACTTCAGCTGTGTCCACCACAATAAGACAAGTAAAAGACTTGTTTTTCAGTGCACAGTACAGTATTATTATACCATTTGATTAATGTAGTGAAGGTATAATACAGTACAATACTGCAATGGTGGTGAAGACCACTGATGCAATCCAGACTAATGTCTGATATATCGGAAAAAGTCCGGATTAGCAGGGGTAAGTCCAGATGTCGCTTTTATCAGAAAATCGCATATTTCGGACTGGCCTGAGCCCCAATTAGTTCGTTATAGTGAGGTCTTACTGTATACTTGTTCAGGTTGAGTAATATCTCATTTTGCTATACATTACTTGGAGTGTATTCTGTGTAGCAGTAACTTTTCAAGTCCGAATAAAGCTACTGTCAACCATAGGAAGAAAAAAAAAATGTGAGAAGGCTGTGCAGTGCAGTGGGCTAAAAGTAAAATGTCAGTCTGCAATGGAAAGTTTCAATTTCTTAATAGACTGGCCTGTTATATCTCATTTATTTACTTCCTATGTCTCACCCTTTTGAATGACACCTGATTTAGTGCAAGGAGTTTTAAATGAAGCTGTAAACCACAGTCAGAGGCCAGTGTGTCAAGAGGTATGAGCTGTACTTCACTGACGAGCGCCGCTCTCATTTGTATTTATATACTAATTTTTTCCTGCAGAATATTTAGTAAGATTTCCAAATTAGTGCATCGTTATATATATGTATATAATAATAATGGAGCAGAAGATATTGTTACAACCCACATATGTGCTAACATTCACCTTCAACATTGGTGTGGTGTGAGCCAGCACAAACAACTGCTATCACAGTTTCCACACCTGCCGTCGGGCGGGGCCACCGTTCCCATAGAGACACGCGCGACTGTCCCCTCTTATCTTTCTCAATCCTCTTTGGTTTGGTTTCCAGTTGTACCTGTAAACCCAGCTTTCATCACCAGTACTGACACTTGAGGGGAAGTTAAGGTCATCTGGGCATTTCCTTGAGCTCCATGCAGACCTCCACGTGATGCTGTTTTTACTCATCAGTCAGGAGCATCAGGACAAACTTGGTGGCAATTTGTCTCATGTCAAGGGTTGCCAGACAAAATGCATTGGCAACTTCCATATGCTAGGGTAACAGTTTCACAAACCGTGGATTACCCTCCTGCGATCTTCGAGGATGGTTGCACAAATTTTGGTCACGTTGTCTGGAGATGAACTGGTGGAAGGGCGACCAGAAAGGGGGTCATCATCTGTTAAAATGCCTAAACCAGTCATAGGTTTTTGTAACCCCCAAAGCATTGTCACCAAATGCTTGTTTTAGCATTTTATGAGTTTCTGCTGTGTTCTTCTCGAGTTTCACACAAAACCTGGTGCACACATATTGCTCTTTCACATCCTCCATTTTTAAGGTCACAAAATTCTCAGACTAACCCAGACACAACAATAAAAAAACACACATGCAGCAAACGCATCCACCCTTCACAACTCCACTAGACACAGTAACAAACGGAGGGTGTGTGCACTGTCACCTAGCATCCACACACCATACTACAAATTATTTCCACCCTGTTATCAATTTCAGGAACTTTTAAGCAGCACCTCATATGTACAGTACAGTCATGTCTCATTATACCTTTGTTCAGTGTGTGATAAATCACTATGCAGTATGGCGAACAAAAGCTTTGACCCATTTTCAGGATAACAATGGCAAAATGATCGTGAATTCGCCAGAATGATGCCGCCTAACCAGCTAATTGAGCCAAATGGCCGTTCAGTGTTTACATTCACTGTGATCACCAGCCTTTTATTCCAATTGTGTGTGAAAGGCAACTGAAACACCATTGCTATCACCAAATGACAATTCAAGTACTGTACTTGACAAATAGTGCAGTGTGCAATATTAATTGAAGCTTTAGTGTGAAATACTGAAACTTGTGACTTGTAAATTTTGTCAGGCAAGAATGCTGCCTCAGTGGAAAGTGCAGTGCTATTGAGGGGCACCAAGGGCATGCCTGAGAGGGTAAGCTTTTACTAGATTTTAGGTTATATGGTCATAGGTCCCATTCCCCATCTCCATTAACCCCTTAACCGCGGGGTTGTCGGAGGCACGCCGTACCCATCCCGTGGGGCAAATCTGCGCTCCAACTGACTTTTTAAAAATATTTGCCAAAAATCAGTTATTAGTCCTAGAATATTATAAATACATATGCATATGGTACATACCTTCTGCTTTCTCCTGGGATATTTTTTTAGCACTCGTCGACTACCGTAGGACTTGTGGAGACTTCTGAATTTGGGTAACTAAGTCTCTACTTTACACTTCCCGACATCCCGTAATATGAATACCACTGCCTGATATTATCACTAGAAACACTATTCAATGATTTCCAAGTAGTTTGGAATCCATACTCCAAAAAAAAAACACTGTGAAAGCAGTGTAAAATACGAGTGCTTACGAGCCTCCCACTTGCGCTAATTCGCCGCTGGTATTCTGTCATTTCTTACTCATATACACACTCACACTTTATTATTTCTAGTACATTATTACACTTATTTATATCTACAGTACAGTCCTTTACCGCTTCCCACACGATGTTTAGTAGGGGTAGAGGTCACAGGGCCTTTTATAATGAGTGCAAAAGCGGCAGAAATGGAGGGGCACGACTGCGACGTGATTTCACCTTGAAGGACGAGAGTGAACTTAATGTACTGTACGTATCTCGGTAGCCAAGAGTTGAAAATGTCAGCTGCTAATGTATATGCCAAGAAATAAGTCGTAGGAAATCTAGACAATACATAATAAATTAAGTAGTTCCAGGTGAATATGAATATCACTCAGGCTTCTCCCATCCTTTCTTATATACATTTATATTACGAGAATAGCTCATACAGCATATTTAACGAGGAAAAAAGCTGGGGAAATTAGCAAACGAGTGCAGGTTGGATGTTGCCAAGTGATAATTAGCCAATTCCAGGTGTATGGCACTATCAATTACCTTATTTTTCATATATATATATATATATATATATATATATATATATATATATATATATTATTTGGTATAAGAATAGGGCATAGGGCTCATTTCAATGGATGAAATCAGTGGAAAAATCTGGGGAAGATTTGCGTAGCGCAGAGCAATTGAGCAGATGACACTAGAGGGTAATGGAGGGGAGGTGGGGAGGGGAGTCTAGAATGGGGGAAAATGGCTAAATTGTCAACAATGGATGGGAGTACTGATGACATTAGCAGCTCTGACTATTGTTGGACATTGGCAGTGCTGATAGATGATACAAGTCACCACCTGAAAGCCCGGGCGACTTCAAAACAACACAGAATCACAAAAGTGACGACCCGCAGTATGATCCATTGCTCCCGAGCATCACGGAAGTGACGATCCGCGGTTAAGGGGTTAAACCCTTGTCGTATAAACCTCCTTTTACAGTAAATTGTTATGTGATTGATTTTCACTTCATTTCTATTTATCTATATACCTAAGCTGCTTCCCCCAAGAAAAAGGGAGGTAGCCGAGACAGGTCAACACACTACCAATTTACTCATCCACTCATACACATTCATTCGCATCTTAGCCCTAAAGGGGAGAAGGGACAGATCCTCACCACACCACACCACACGAGGGTCAACTACGCAGTGCAGTCAGTGACATCCGCAGCAGGGCCCGACAGCAAAGCTGGTTTACCCCTGCCACATCATAATGGATCCAGCCCCTTACCTGCACCTGACCTGATCACCTGATCAGACAAAATGCAGGAGAATATCCCCTCAGGGCTGCGTCATCATTTATTCATTCACAATTTCTCTCCATTCATTTCTATCACGCACAGCCACTCTTCCTTGCTCAACAGACAACCCTCTTGCATCCAACGCTCTCTTCACACTGTCCATCCATCCTATTCGTGGTCTTCCTCTCAGCCTTACACCTCTCACATCAGATCTAGTTATCTTTTTCACCAATCGCTCATTATCCATTCTTTCCATATGCCCAGACCATCGCAACACCCTCTGTTCAACTCGATCAGCCATCTCCCGAACAATTCCAGTTCTCCTTCGCACTTCATCATTTCTCACTCGATCCATACGCGTCACTCCACACATACTCCTCAGACACCTCATCTCCATTACATTCAAACTTTTCCTCTCTGCTACACCCATATTCCATGTTTCAGCCCCATATAATGCAGTCGGTACCACAACACCCTCATACAGCCTTCTCTTTACATCCATTCTGAGTGAACGACATCCAAACACTTTTTTCATTCCTCCCAGCACCTTTCCAACTTCATTCATTCTAAACTTCACTTCTTCATCTATTCTTCCATCCGCAGCAACATGTGACCCTAAATTCTTAAAACACTCAACCTCCTCAATCATATGCACAATACAGTAATATTGTACAATATACTCAGCCATGACTTTTTATCAGGAAGACTGTTTAGAGCTCCTATGCTCCTCATGGGGTAATGCAGGATTACATGATGAATGAATGAACTGTTTGTTTGTTTGTTTGTTTTTTCTGTGTTCAGGTAGTTGTACAGTACAATACTGTATAGGGTTTTTGTAGGGGGCAAACCCACCATGGATGGGCTGGGGTGGGTAGTAATGGGATTGTCTGAAAAATTCGTTGTCTGACATGGCATAGGCTGAATTATGACAGGTAATTGGGGATTTCTATACTGTATTATTGTTTATTATTATCATTATATTACTAGATATATATTGTTGTTGTTATCTGTCTATAGCCTGTCGCCATAATCCTGTAAGGGGTGGCCGTTTGCCTGAGTTAATTGTTTTATGGGGAGGGACACTAGCCCTCTGCCAGCCCACTTGCAGACATGTAGGGAACACATATGGGTCGATTATATGGTTACTGCACAGCATTGTAAATGGTTTCCTGTTTCGTTTCGTTTCGTTTCGTTTCATTTCGTTTTTGAAAGCTCCAACTTGGTCACCTAATGGCGGCTCTCCAATCTGCTCGATCTCTGGCAGCCTCCCTGTTCAGTTCCTTAACTCTTAAGTCACACTTAATGACCTCGTCCCATGTCTTTCTCGGTCTAACCCTCCCAACCCCTCCCCCAATATTAACACTTCTCACCCTTACAGAAAACCATTAGGCTTGTCACTCAGTGTAAAACCACCTGAAAAGGAAAGAAAAGTAATAAAAAGTGACAGGAAAGATGGGAGAAATAGGAAAAAAAGTGACAGGAAAGATGGGAGAAATAGGAAGAGAGGAGGACAGACAAAGAAAAAGATTGATCAGTGTAAAAGATGAAGCAGGCAGCACTACATAAAGTGAGTGGATGTTGGATCCCACCACCTACAATACATTGTTGTTGTTATTATTATTGCTGTATTATTATTATTACTGTATTATATTTCAGAGCTCATGGACAAAGGGTAAGCTACACTGCCCAGGATGTCAGGCTCGTATCGGCTCGTTCAACTTTGTGTCGGGAAGCCAGTGTGCTTGTGGGGCGGCTGTCCTGCCTCAGGTCCACATCCTCAGATCTAAGGTGATTTGCTGCTGCTGTTGAGAGTATGCCTGTGGAGAGATTCAGGATTCCATGACTTGAGTGATGTGTTAATTAGAGTGTGACCCCTTGTTTTAGACAGATTTTTAGTTTCTCTCTCTCTCTCTCTCTCTCTCTCTCTCTCTCTCTCTCTCTCTCTCTCTCTCTCTCTCTCTCTCTCTCTCTCTCTCTCTCTCTCTCTCTCTCTCTCTCTCTCGTTTTCTCACCTTATCATTGTTTGGGAGATGAGATGTGCATGGTAATGGTGATAATTGGATGGGCTTTTGATAGTTCTCCCAAATCTCACACTATCCTTGATTGGATGAAAGAGGTTATATGTTGAGGAGGAGGTCACATTGTATGGCCACCTGCCAAGAATGTAGTCACATTGTGTGGCCACCTGCCAAGAATGTAGCCACATTGTGTGGCCACCTACCAAGAATGTAGTCACATTTTGTGGCCAACCACCAAGCTTGTAGTCACATTTCACTCCTGGTAATAGCTCCCAGGGTCAATGGTAGCCATTCATGCCATTTATCTCCTACCTTCTCTTTCACCAGTATGTTGGTTCATTCTCTTCCACTCTCTTCCATACCACATAAGGCCAGCCTTCATTGCCCTCAATCTCACTTTCACAAGCTTTTTTTTTTTTTTTTTCCCCAGTGTATTTTTCTTTATCTACACTGCAGTTCCACATCTCAGTCCTATACAGTAACATTTTCTTCCATTCCATAATGCCTGTAAATTTCACTGTTCTGTACACCCTCATCCTCTCTGTGTCTGGAGCTGCTCAAGAAAGGTCATGTGTGCAGCTTGCAGCCTAGACAGTTGCCTGTCACTTACTGCCCAGGTTTCACTGCCATACAAGTGACAGCAGTAAGACACTTTCACACAGGTCTCCCTTAACCCCCATGCCAACATTTCTGTCATTCAAAATACAACTGAACTCTTCAGTTACTCTCCTCCCATGATGTGATCTCTCATTTATTGCTCCTTCCATACTGCAATATTTACACACTACAGCTCCCAGATTCTTAAAATATCAGCCTCAAGTATTTCACCTGCCATCTGGATCCTGCAATTCACTGTGTTCTGCTGAGTCCTACTGTTTCTATTTACATACCATTGTCTTACTTTTTTTCATTTACTTTAATTTATTTATGTATTTCTCACCATCCACTCACTCGATGTAGTGCTTCTTTGGGTGTCTGCCCTTTCCTCTTTTCATTTTTTCCTGTTGTCTTTCTTTCCTTCATTCTTTTCTCTTTCTTATGCCTACGGGTGACTGTACACCCCCTCTTCTGTCTTTCTTTCTTTCATTCTTTCCTCTTCCTTCTGCCTTTGGGTGACTCCACACTGACACGCCAAATGGTTTTCTGTACACCAGGAAACCATTTACTATGCTGGGTGGTAACCATATAACCAAATTTTGGTGCCTGGTAGTTTAGTGGGTAATTAAGGTGCCCCAATTGGATTGAGCCTGTGTTGGTTTATATCCAAGGGATGGTTGGGGTTTATTGCTCATGTAATGCCACTCAGGGATGAGTGAGGCTAGTCACTTTCATCTTAAATGTTAGGGTCACCTTGCCTAGCCCCAGGTTCCTACGCTTCTTATGGGGCGACATTGAATTGGATGATGGATGGATATTTTTTCTTCATACTGTCAGATTCATTCATTGCCTTTGTGGGTCACTCTAACTTTCAGCCATCAAATAGCACCATCATGATACAAGCAGGTTATGACACTCCATTCATTACCATTTAGCTTCAGTTTTGCCCCCATCCCTCGTGTCATCACTCATGTCTTTGACTACTTCATCCATATATGCATTGAACAACCAAGGTGACTTAACACATCCCTGTCTTACACCTACATTAATATTAAAAAGATCACCGAGCTACTTCCTCACACTGATGCCTGTGGTACTACCCTCACAAAAGGATTTTGTTGCCCAGACCCATAAATGCAACAAACAGCCTCCTATTCTTTGCAGTGTACTTCTCCGCTAAACACCTCATTGTAAATGACTGGTGTGCACATGCCATAACCTTTGTAAATGCACCTTGTTCCTCATGTATGTTGTCTTTTGCCCTGTACCCTCTCTGTAAGCACCCAACCATACATTCTTTCTGATACAGGTTATACTTGATAAACTAATCCTTCTGTGATTCATATGCTCTTCCTTCCTTCCTTTACCATTATGCAGTGGCACTATTATTCCTTTCCTCCAGTGCTGTGGCACTTTTCCAACTCCCATGCCAGTGAACACACACTCTACATTATGCTGACACCTTCATCACTACAGTACCTCAATATTTCTCCAATGATTCCATCTTCTCCACATGCCTTGTGTAGTGTCAGCTTATCAATTGCTATTGACATTTCCTCTCTGCTGATTGGTTCCTATTCCACTGATCCACTTACTCCTTTATCCATGACCCAGCAGCGAATGACTGCCTTTTTTTTTTTTTTTTTTTTTTTTTTTTTTTTTTGTAGCACCACCTGATGAGGGCAGTACTCTCGAGTAGGATGGAAGTGCTGGTGATGGGGAAAGCTGGAGCTCCTGTTTCACTAGCCCTCAGGATATCATCTCTAGCTTCCTTTCTGGTCGTTCTATAGCCGCTGTTGTAGACGGCCATCATTCTTCTCCTAGACCCATCAACAGTGGTGTTCCTCAGGGCTCTGTCCTATCACCAACTCTCTTCCTTTTATTCATCAATGACCTTCTAATCTGTACATCTAACCCTATCCACTCATCTGCTGATGATTCCACCCTTCACCTTTCCATTCAGTTTCCGCAACGTCTATCTCAGTAGTTACTTCAACAAACAAGGGATGAGGCTATGGCCCACCTAATGTCTGACTTGGCTCGTATCTCTGATTGGGGTAAAAATAATCTTATTGTTTTTAATGCATCAAAGACTCTTTGCATCTTATACTTAATGCATCTTATACTTATCAACCCGACAAAATCTTCCTCAGGATTACCCACTAATGTTTAACAATGTCCAGCTCAGTCCTGTATCATCCTTGAACTTGTTTGGGGTTTCATTCTCTTGGGATTTATCTTGGAAAGAACACATCTCTTGTGAAATCTGCTTCCAAGAGATTAGGTGTGCTAAGCCGGCTCCAAACTTTCTTTACCCCTGCACAGATGTTGACCTTGTACACTGGTTTTATTCGCCCCTGTATGGAGTACAACTCTCATGTGTGGGGAGGCTCCCCACATGCAGCTCTTCTCAATAGGGTGGAGTCAAAGGCTTTTCGTCTCATTAACTCTCCTTCTCTTACTGATTCCCTTCAACCATTGTCTCTTCGCCGCAATGTTGCATCTTTATCTCTCTTCTATCGCTACTTCAATGGTCACTGTTCCTCTGAACTGTCTGCTTTCATCCCTCCACCTCTACGACGGGCACGTAGTACCCGTCTAGCAACAAACTCATTCCTTTTCTGTCCAGTTCTCTAATGCAAGAGTTGACCGTTACTCCCAGTCCTTCATTTATGCAACTGGTCAGCTCTGGAACTGTGTTCCTCTGTCTGTATTCTCTACTTCCTATGATCTCCAGTCTTTCAAACTGAGTGTATCCAGGCATCTCGAAATGAATGGATCTTGAATTTGGCTCTCTTTCATATTGTTTTTTGTTTTTTCTTGGAAGGAACAGTATGTGGGCCCATGGCCTTTGGTTCCTTCTTCCTTGCATTAAAAAAAAGGAAAAAAAAGAAAAAAGAAAAAAATATCCCCCTTTGGTGATGCTTTTCAGTTTGACAGTAACATGGAGAGCAGGCCAGCATATTTTCCCAAATACTCTTCTTGGACTGTCTCATGCACTACCATATGTGCACTTCACATGCCACACATCATACCCCACTATGTCCCAGGGGCTGATTCCAGTAAGGGCATGTGGCCAGAAAAGTTTGCCCAGGCTACTTAGTGGCGTGCCCAAGGTGAGGCATGGCGTGGGATCCACCAATGCAGTTTTAGCGACTGGGATGGGATGGGGCTCAGATCTGTGCTAGAGGGTGCAGGGCACTGCGGTTCCCAGGCTGCTGCTTCTGCCCAATAGAGAGGGGTTTGAACCTGGGAATAGCACCCCAGGAGGCTTCCCTATCAGTGGGTGTATAATGTCAGGGTAGTTACAGTGCCCTGTAAATGTCCAAACAGGGTGCCCCAAGGCCACTGCCACAGCCATTGGCCATGGCTGGTCGGCTGTGGGTACCAGGTCCCACTCCTGGACCTGAGCCTGGATGGGCAGGGCCTGTGGTCTTTCTGTCTCAATTTACTTACCTGACATGACAGAAACGAGAAGAAATACAGTAGTAGTAAAAGCAAGCCTTTGAAAATTAAATCACCCAAGGGGTTCAGAGTGGCGTTGTGGAATGTGGGTAGTTGAGGCGTAGAGCGGGGAAAACAATAGAAACACTGAGTAGCAGGTGAGTAGGTGTTGGATTCCTGCAGGAAGTCAGGTATAGGGGAGGATCAGCTAAAATGATTTGTTGGGAAGGACTGTAGGTACAAGCTAATTTAGCAGGGAAGTGTAGATGGATATTGTGGTGTGGGTGTGCTTGTTGAGGAGAAATGGATGGAATGTGCCATGAGTGTAATGCAAGTGACTGAATGGATTATAGCAGTGAAAATATTGTTTGGTAAACTCATTATGCCACGCATGTGTTAGTAGTGTAATGCTGTATGGTAGTGAAACCTGGGCAGTAGAGGAAGAGGATACTCACAGGCTCAGACGTATAGAAATGACAATGATAGGTGGATTGACAGTGCGTCCTTGAGTGTGAGGTCTGGGGGGGCTAGGTTTACGATGGAAGAGTTGAGAGGTTCAGTGGGCCTGGAGTGTATTGATGTTGTGTTGAAGAAAGGTAGTGAGATGGTTTTGGTATGTGGAAAGGTTGGGGGATGATAATTAGGTGCAGAAGGTGAGAAGTGTTAATGATAGGGGTAGAGTTGTGAGAGGTAGACCGAAAAAGATCTGGGATGTAGTAATTGAGTGTGTCCTCAGGGATAAGTGACTGAATAGGGAAGCTGCTAGAGATCATGCAGCATGGAGAGCCGCCATTAGATAACCAAGGCCAGCACATGCAAGCATGTTGGCAAAAACAAAACAAAACGAAACGAAACAATATTAGCTCATGCTCCACAGGCTGGCTTGGATGATGTTGACAAAAAGTAGGTTCCGGGATGACTTAAAACGTGCTCTCACTGGTATGGGAGATGATGAGATTGTAGTTTTGGATGAGGACCCAAATGGTCATGTGGGTGAAGCAGCTCAGGGATATGTGCATATGGGAAGAGGAATGGAAAAGGGGAAAGAATTCTTGTATTTGGGAAGGTGGTGAACACGATTGTGTGCAACACACACTTTAGGAAAAGACAGTAGGTTGATTACATATGAGTCATGGGGAAATGGTAGCTAGATTGACTATTTCCTTGTCAGGAGGGCTGATAGGAGGTTGGTGAGGGGTGTTAAAATTATGGGGAGCGAGAAATGTGTGCAGAAACACATATTACTGACATGTGAGGAAGCTGTAGCACAGGCTGAACAGGGTGGTACTCCCAAGGGGAATGGGAATGCTGGTGATAGGGAGAGCTGGAGCTCCTGTTTCACTAGTTACCTAACCATTCCCCTTTGCTGACCTTTTCAGTGTGACAGTAACATGGAGAGTAGACCAGCATACTCTCCCAAACATTTCCTCTAACTATCCTATGCACTACACCACATGCGCTTTACATATTAAACAACGTATCCCACTACGTTACAGGGGTTGACGCCAGCAAGGGCATGCGGCCAGAAAACTTTCGCCCCGCTACCTAGTGGCAGACTTTGGGGGGAGGCGTTACTGGGTTTCCGCCTGCATAGATCATGGGTCCTGGGCGAGATGGGGCTCGAACCTGTGCTAGAGGGTACAGGGCATTGCGGTTCCCAGGCTGCCGCTTCCGCTCAATAGAGAGGGGCCCGAACCTGGGAGTAG
>JAGKTI010003314.1:0-57919 GCA_018397915.1 Birgus latro
GTGTGAACAGGCCTAATACAATAAATGATACAGTGTTATATTACAAATATGAAAAAATCCTGTAACAGAGCTACCAGACACCTGTTAAGGGTTCTATATCAACACTGTGTAATATCAGTCTTTTTTTAACCTGATGGTTCCCCCTACCTTTTTGTTTATGCCATAAAAAGGAGAGTGAAACTCATGCAAACACAAAACTGTCAATAAATGCCAGGGACTGGAGAAATGAAGAGTGCCATGCATCATTATTTTGATGAGTATTGGAGCTTGGAAAGAGTCTACAAAAGTTAGATTGATTTTCTAATTCCAATAAACAGTCATCTGGATGTGGCAGTCAAATGAGCAGAATTACCACAGAAGTCTGCTGGAGGTCTTATCATAGGAAAAGTGTTATTTTTAATAACATCCTAAATCATCTTGTGAGAATTCAGTATTAAAATGTACATAAGGAAATAAGGCTTCATACGCAACTAGTTACATTCATATTTACCTTATGTTTTTGGACACTTTTCTGCTCTGGTGACCAAAGACCAAAATCACTAAGGGCACATGAAGCCAGTTGGTGGGACACTGGGTTGTATGCCAAGCACTGGATGGCATCATTGTGCCTGAAACACACAGGCAGTTGGGGAAAAAAGGGATACATAAGTACAGTATACTGTACCTTTATGCAGTGTTAATCGTTATTGCGAGGGACCCACTTCACCTTAGAACATTCATTAAGAGGACCATACTTATAGCAAATTAATGTCTACATATAAAATATCTATTAGTGAGCCAGCTTATATAGTGGTGTGATGAATTTTGTGAGCTGAATTTTTTATTGGGGGAGAAACACTCCCGCTTCTGTCTTTCTTTCCTTCATTCTTTCCTCGTCCTTCTGCCTCTGGGTGACTCTACACTGAGTGACAAGCCAAATGGTTTCCTGTACACCAGGATACCATTTACTAAGTGGGTGATAACCATATAACCAAATTTTGATACCTGGTGGTTTAGTGGGTAATTACAGTGCTCCATTCGGATTGAGCCGGTGAAGGTTTATATCCAAGGGGTGGTTGGGGTTTATTGCTCATGTAATGCCACCCAGGGATGAGTGAGGTTGGTCACTCTCATCTTAAATGTCAGAATCAACTTGCCTAGCCCCAGGCACCTACGCTCCTCTGTGGGGCGACATAGGATTGGATGATGGATGGATGGAAAAAAAAAAAACAAGAAACAATACTTCTGGCACTCTTACATATAAAACATACCTGCAATGTCTTCACTGAGAACTGCAAATTACTGTACACTGTCAAGAGATGCATGCAGCTCAAGATCTACACAAAGAGTGCCACTGGCTTAATGCCATGTATTTGTTGCAACATATAGCACAATACAGTGGGGTCTCTCAAAATGCAAGAATATGGGTGACACAATGCATCGCATACTGGAAATTTCGCATATTACAAACCAGTGAATCAATGGAAATAAAGGTATATGGTCGATCAACACTTCACCTTCTCTCTGTCATTTACAGTACGGTACTTCCCCATTATTGACTATCGTTATAAGAAACACTTCTGCTCACAGAAAGACAACAGAACTGTGAATGTAGTGTACTAGCTAGCACTCCATTTGTATATCTGTGGGATTAGCAACCTCACTGTGCCCGTCCACCTGCTAGCCTCCGTAAGTCTTGATGGTTTGTAAAATCTCCTTATTCCTGGGAATGTTCTTCAATGTTGATTCACCTAAGCCAAGTTCATGTCCAATGTTTGAGTTACTTTTACTTTGCTTCTAATGCCATAACCTTCAAATTCAGCTCCAAAATGATCCTCCTATTCTTGGGATGAAGAGGTAGGGCCACGTAACAGGTAAGCATGAGCAGGTCTTGTACACATATTAAAATCACCACAATATGCAAGCAGACTGAGAGTCTTGAGACGATGCCATGAGGGAAGGAAAGGGTGGGAAACCAATCAGCCATCTGTTGGTGGCTTCAGATACTACGATTTTAAGTGAGAACACCATTTTTCCCTTGCTTTCTTATGACAACTCTTATTTTAGAATCACATTTTGCATATTAAAAAATTTCTTTCTTTCCTGAGTCAAGTGCATATACTGTATTAGGTGTTTCATATACTGAGATCCCGCATATTGGGAGACCCCACTGTACATTACATTAGTAGGTGGGGACCCCTATACTGATAATAGAGCAACATAAGACTGGATGATGGATGGAAATTTTAAAGACAAAATCAGTTAACCTTCTTTTCATCCATCCATCCATCATTTATTCCTGTGCTACCCCATGAGGAGCACAGGAGCTCAAGTTGGTCCTGATATTTATAATTAAAAATTCCAGGAGGATATCCAACTGACCTAAAATTTATGACAAATAATGTAAATCTCATTTGATTAAATTCTTTATTATTATGGTACAGGAGAGGGATGCTTTCACATGGTAGCATCAGTACAGCTAGATGATTCTGCTGCACATTAGTAACAAATTAATAATTCCACAATACTTACGAATATTTAAGAATGCCTTCTAATTTTGATGTCCAAATAATAACACTTTTATCTGCGCTACCTGATGCAAAGCGCTTTCCATCCCTGCTGTAACAAACGCAGTACACTGCTTCTTTGTGCCCTGAAATTATATAAAATACAAAATGTAAGATTCATATTGCTTACAGACTAAGTAACACTGACAAACAACGACTGCTATCAAAACTCCAATCTACCTGTACAGTTATTTTACAAAATAACATGGTGTGGGAAAAGAAGCTAGGAGTGGGGTAAAATCTTCTACATTTGTTCTCCAACTTAAAAATGTTCACGTTATGAAAATTTAGAGATAAGCTCTTTGTGCAGTACCATTTAAATTTCTATTTCTCTATCTATTTACATTTACTAAGTCATTTATTTACATTTACATTTACTAAATCACTTTTGTAATAACACTTACAATACTAGTGTGGTACCGTACTACTGTATACACAAAAATTATTAAGACACAATGGTACTAATGAAAATTTTTAAAATATCAATACAAAAATGATATTTTAGGTATTAATGAATTTCAACTAATGAACTTTTCGAGATAATGTACAAACCAATTCTTGGTTCAATTAAGTTTGTACACTAAGGAAGAACTGTACAATACTATAACTGCAGTATCTACAACCACAAACATGGAAAAACCTTAAAATGGACAAATGAAAGCTTTATGAATAACATGATGTACCATACATAGTCTATAAGTACAAAATATCTTCACCAAGATACAAAAGTACTCCCAATCAAGAGTGACACAATTTATTATTTCAGCAAAACAGGTAAGAACAAGAGGGCGAAAGAAGGAGTTTCTATTGTTGTGTGCAGGAGATGGAAAGAGAATATAAGACAGTATGGATCTGTCGGCTCAAGGATTGTGTGGGTAAGATTGAAAGCTGGACTACAAATGTGGGCGACTGTGTGTGTGTATGCGCCAATGTATGATTGTGCAAGCAGAGTGGAAGAAAAGTTTTGGACAAATGTGGAAGTGTGCATGGAAAAGTCTGAAAGGAATGAGAGGGTGTTTTTCATTGGAGATGTGAATGGAAAAGTAGGGAATGTGAAAGTGGATGGAGTAGTTAGTGAGTGGGGTGTGCCTGCAGAAGTGGATGAGAATGGCAGTACTCTAGCAGACATTTATGCAGGGAGGGGGTTGGTGATAGCCAAATACCCTCATTAGACACAAAATTATCCACAGATACACATGATGAGTGAATGAGTGATGAGAAGGGAGAGTGGTGAACTGAATGAATGGAAGGCAATGACTGATTATGTGTGTGTGGATGATAAAGTGCGAAGGTCTGTAATGGATGCAAGAGAGCACAGAGGTTGACGAAGTATGAAAGTCAAGGTTCATATGAAATGGAGGAGGAGGAGAAGGGAAGGACAAGAAGTAGTAGTCCATACAAGGCGGGTAGAAAGGTTGCCTATAAGAGAGAAGTGCAGGAGCAACTAAGTAAATGTGATTTGGAGCAGATGGGGGATGTGTAAGGTGTGTGCAAGATATTCACAAAAGAAATCTGTGCAACATGTGAGGTGGTGTGTGGGGGGAAGAGAAGACGAATGGGGGTGCAAAGAACAGCATGGTGGAATGAAAAGGTGAGACAGCCTGTGGCACAAAAGAAGAAAGCATACAATATAGTGAATGGAAAAGAAACAGGGCATCAAGGAAGTTGAGACAGAAAAGAGAGAGTTACAGTATATGTACAGAGGAAGAGAGAGGTGAAAAGATTAGTAAGAGAGAGTAAGAAGAGAGTGAATGAGGAATTCGGAAGGAATTTGAGTGTAAAGTGGAGAGAATGTAAGAAAGTGTTCCAGAAATACGTAAAAGAGACTTAGGGTGATAAGGAAGTAAGTAGGGGAGTGAAAGCTAAAAATGGTATATTGCTAGTGAAGGGAGAAAAAGTGAGCAGATGGAGAGAACACTTTATGGAACTGCTGAACAAGAAAAATTAAAGTAATGAGAGTATAAGTGGCTGGGGAATGGCTGGGAGAAAGAGGCAGGTGAGGCACAAGGAAGGAATCAGTAGGATGAAGGTAGTGGAAGCAATGAAGAATGTCAAAATGGGGAAAGCCCCAGGAACTGATGGAGTGTGTGGTGAAATGCTGAAACATGGGGGCGAAACAGTGGTGGAATGGATATGGAAGATGTGTAGATTGGCCTGGGAGAAAGGTAGAGTCCCAGAGGATTGGAAGTCAGGTATAATTATTCCCTTGTGTACAAGGGAAAAGGGGAAAAAGAAGTGTGTGGTAATCATAGGGGGATTTGTCTTCTCTGTGTAACTGGAAAACTATATGGTAGGATACTTAGTGACTGAGTTTGGGAAAGAGCAGAGGAATGATTTGAAAAGAACAGGGAGAGGGAGATTTAGAATGGGAAGAGGTTGCGTACATCAGATCTTCTTTCTTAGGTCTAGAGAAGGGAAAGAAGTTGAATGTAGCCTTCATGGATTTGGAGAAAGTATACGACAGGGTGGACAGACAAGGAATGTGGAAAGTATTAAAGATATACAGAGTAAATGGGAAGTTGCTGAATGCCATGAAAAGTATGTACGAGGGTGCTAAGGCTGCAGTGTGTGTGGATAGTGAACTGAATTAATTTTTCTATTTGAATGTTAGATTGAAACAGGGATGTATCATGTCCCCATGGTTGTTCAATCTGTACCAGTATATGGATGGCAGTATAAAAGAGATACAAGGTAGGACAATGGATGTTGGAGCAAACCTAATGAGAGGGCAATGTTTGGAATCTCTCTCTACTATTGTTTGCAGATGATACTGTACTGTTAAGTGAAGATGAAGGGGAAGTGCAAGGCTTGGTGAATGAGTTTGAGAGTTTGTTTAGGAAACAGAATCTAGGTTTGTTTAGGAAACAGAATCTAATGGTAAATGCAGGGAAGAGTAAAGTTATGATCTTTGAAAGAAATGAAGTCACTGAATGTACAGTGAGGCTGAATCAGGAGGAAATGGAAAATGTGAATGCATTTAAGTACTTGGGTAGTGTGATGAGTAAGGATAGAGGTTGAGAGGGTGAAGTGCTTGAAAGGAAACAGCAGGAACGGTTGCTAGTTCTTTGACAGCAGTGATAAGCAACAGGGAAGTGAGCATGGGAGCAAACAAGTCACTGTACGACAGTATTGTGATACCAGCTCTGATGTATGGAAGTGAAGCTTGGACCTTGTTGGAGGGACGCAAGTCAAGAGTGAGAGCAGTGGAAATGAGTTATCTGAAAGGAGCATGTGGAGTTACATGGAGAGACACACTGACAAACGAGGAAGTGAAGGAGCGATATGGTGTGGATGTGATAGAAAGCATTAGGAGAAATACACCGAGGTGGTTTGGCCATGTGGAGAGGATGGAGGGCAAGAGACTAATGAGGAGTGTATGAGGGTGATGTGGATGGGGGGAGAGGGAGGGGGAGGAACAGGATGAGATGGATAGATGGAGTGGAGAGGTATGTTTGAGCTAGGAGTGAAGCAGTGAAGTGGCATTGGACAGGGCAACATGGAGGCAATTTGTTTGTGGCTACTCCTTACGGGATTGAGGCGTTTGGCAATAGATAAACAGATAGACAATATCCCACCTTTATATGTTTATGTTGCACATCACACCAAAAGAAAACAAAAAACAAACAACTTCCCAAAACTACACGCATTGCCTCATCATCCGTCCTCCTCCAATAAACACTACATTCCACATAGATATATACTCCCAAAAAAATCTACTTGTATATAGCTCCTCTGATAACTTCTTTATCAAAAGCATTACAGTATGAGATATTTAATTTTCACTGATCTAATTTGAGATTCCAAACTTTATTTGCCACATATTAATGTTCTGAACATTTGTACGACCAGACTTTTTTGTTAACATGTACACTCATGATTACTAATCTCTGACCAGAGAGTCAGCCAAAGTCGTGGCCAGGAGTAGACTGCACAGTCAGACACGCTAAACCATCGTTCCAGAAAGGTTTAGTGCTTCAGTGAACGATTTTCTAAGCTTCACTTAAACACATTCACTTCACGTTATTATCTTTTCAAGTAATTTATATGCATTTTAAGATACAGACATGAAAGTTGGTCATAGTTTTTTTTTTTTTTGTGCGCAATGAGTATGTGATGCTGTTTGACATTCAAAATGTTTTTTATTAATCTGTTTATTATTTCACCGACTCAATTCTTAAGGCGAGCCTTTAACTGAGTTCTTGTTAGGTGATGGCGGAGAAAGTAATATTTACGACTACATCAGCAACTGGCATCCAGATGACATATTCTGAGTAAATATGCTTTACAATACTTATATCAGTGACAAAAAATTTCCATTACTTGCCACTTTGAAATAAACACTCTCTTAAACAACATGATTATTGTGTAATGAGAGTATTATAGTATCGGTTATACGTTATTAATATTTGCAATAACAGTAAAAATATTATTAATCAAGCAGGTGTAGATTGGAAATGCACTAAAATTGTCGTGTTCCTTGGGCACATACAGTGGAAGAATAGTCACTTTAATATCCCCTTATATGTTGTTTAGATATTATCTTTCTTAAATACAGATATGCTCGGAGGAGGACGTGGAGCTCACCTTGTCCCTCTGACTGGACAGACCTGATGTAATTCAGGAACGGGGGCAAATTATTGGTCGGTATATGGCTGGTCAAAGCTGAATTTACATAAGCCGGGTGTTAGGGCTTAGTCGCAGTACTGTGATGTTGTGGGTTCGTCGATACCAGTCCGAAGGTCACGTGATGACCAGACCCAGACCAGGACGACCACGCGTTACCACACCAGAGAAGGATGCTAGGATTTTTGCTGCTGCACAAGAAGCGCCACTGAAACAGCGATCCAGATAACCTGGTAACTAAAGGTGCTTGATATACAAGGAAAACCATTGTAAATCCAGCCATCAGTAGTGTATTCATAGTTATGAATACTTAGGTACTGAAACCCAAATAAGTTTAATTGCTAGGAGCTCTTGCTGCAGTCTAAAGTCACGGGAACCCATAAAACATTATGTAAGGTTAAATAGAAATTATTCAGTAAGAAAAAATGACTTCGATGGAGTAAAATGAATTATATATACTATTTCACAAGTTATCAAGGTCATTATTTTACATTACAACTTCCAGCATCTAATGCAAACCCTCTCATCACGGGAAACCTGTATGACATCGATAAAATTGCTTTAGGTGTATACAGTAAAATGAAATATATGAACCTTAAGAAGCTGGAGAGTTGAAGACCATACGTTGCTGCATTATACTGAAAGAAAGCTTATTCATCAATCAATAGTAATTATGAAAAATCTTTCAAGGGGTAAGAACACGCACACCTTAGGGCAGCACATCTCTTAGGTCCGCACACTTACCCCCTTACTTTGATATCTACTAATCTGTTTAGGCTCTGCATCTGATTTCAGAACCTCTCATAGATCAATAGGTCAAGTTTGCTGGAGCTCTTACACCCCAGTGCCAACCACCAACCTTGTTACAAAACACTGATCTGCAGTGCATAAATCTATGTTTCAGTGTTTACTGAAAAATATATATTTCTAGCAATACGCCATACACGTTTTTATCATTCCATATTTATTTTCCACTATCAGTCAATAGTCTTGTCTCCATATTTTTGCATTCTACTTTTAATATACCCGTTCTTGGATCTACCCGTCTAGTTTTCTCCCCATTTTGCTTTTGTAAATCTGTTATGTCCATTTTGTCATGTGTCTATTTTGCCATAATTTAGTAGTTATATTTGTCTATATATTTGTTTGCCCAGAAGTATATCTGTAAGTATATACCTTGAATTTATGCTTACATAAATTTCATGGACCTCAAGTTGCCTGTGAATCCTCAAGTCATTCGTTGAAGAATATGTGAGTCTCTTCTTGCTACGTGCCTGCCGTGCAGCAAGACCTCACACATGCACATCGGGAGAAGAGGCTTGACTTTGCCGGACACTTTGTGACAGAGGGGGAGGCCTCCTGGCAGTCTGTCATATTTACGAATGAAAAATCCTTTTCACCTGTATCTGCTTCTAGTCGTCAATGCTGGAGGCTAATAAATGAGTCCTGCCCTCAGAAAGCACATTTATGATATACAACAGCCTGGACAGGTCTCGCAGAGAATGCATGGAAGGATGTGGTATGGGAGTGTAGGTGAGCTCGTTGAAGCAGAGGGGAATCTAAATTCAGAACAATACATCCACATCCTCGAGACCTCATTCTTGCCCGCCGCGAGCGTACGCTATACTGCAGCCCCTACATATACTCGTATATTGTTCAGGACAAGTCCCCCATACGCAACAGTCACGCAGTCAAAGAATGGTTTTCAAACCACCAACAAATAAAACTCAAAGATTGGCCTCCAAAACGATGCGATATGAACCCAGCTACGAACTTGTGGGAGAGTATGGCAAAAGAATGGGAGGTAGAAGAAAAGGGCAAGACTGCCATCGTGCGTAAACGTAGGGAAATCTGGGAAAGCATCCGGAGAACTCAATTCCCATCCATCTCGACATTTGATAGTTATTGATGCTGAGGGAGGATGGAGTTGCTACTGAAACAGTCAATATTATTGATAATGAGGTTTTATGCATTCGTATGCATTTAGAGTAAATAATATTAATGTCAAAATATAAGTAAATAGATGCATGAAAACATATATATATATATATATATATATATATATATATATATTATGTATCCGACTCTGGGCATAGGCTTCACAGCCTGCTATCAAGGCCCAGCAGTCCTCCTACATACCATACACCTCTCCATGTCACCACTTCGGTGCTAACACACACCATCCATATTGAACAAATGCTAGGGCTGTCTCATACAGGACTGGTGTACTGGTATTAGCGTGGGTATTTTTACGACATGTCGGCGGGTCTTCTGGTAGATCAGTAAAGCCTAATTTAATGATATTGTATAGATAGATGGATGGAAGGATGGATGGATGAACAGATACATAGATGGATAGATAGGTAGATAAATATAGATAGATAGATAGATATACATAGAGACAGACAGACAGACAGAGATAGATAGATATACAAATAGATGGGTAGATAGACATAGATAGACAGATAGATAGTAGATAAATGATTCATTCTCATCCTTTCCCGCTAAATACATCTCGAGAATATAGTACTAAAACTATCAGTAATATTATAATACGGGAAAACCTACTATTAGTTCCGTTTGATTTATGGCTTCCATCTCCTATATAGATCATACCCAACCATGTATAACTGGCTGGTAAAACCTTTATAAAATATGTGATAATGATAATTTTCTACATAATTGATTCATTATCCTTTTCCACGAAAACTGCTCCTCCAAAAACAGACAGGAAAAAAAAATCTTGATAAAATATCAGCAGTATTACTATAAGAAGATATACTATTTAATTTCAACGTATGATTTCTATCGTCACTGAAAGCGTTTTAACTTTTTTTTTTCAATATAACAGGCCCGGTTGCCATCCAGTGGAAACGCTTGCGCTATTCCAAAGCGACGTCTTAGCTGCATGATCCTTCTAGTCAAAATGTGTATGAGTTACTGCCGTTAATTCATAAATGATTATATGACGTCAATGCCCACATTATAGTGGCACATGCCTATTGAAGGCATTTGACCAATTGCAGATTGGTTGAAATGTTAGTCCCTGTCAGTAAACGCAGATTACTTTATCATGGAAGAGAAATCACACAAAAAATGGCAATAGCAGAGATACGAGGAGCAAAACGCTTCAAATCGCCTGGTTACAGTTCTTTGCCCCGCCCAGTAGTGCAGAGTCTGTGTTCGAATGCGTGGCTCGTGTGTGGTCATAACACTGCCCGCCACGCGTCTCTGGTCAGAGATTAATAATCATGACTGTACCTATCAGAGCCAGTACCTTAAAACTCCTCTCATACTTTAGATCTCATAACTAAAATTCTGCACAATGCTACACACAGGGAAATGAGAACTGTTAATACTTTAGATGCATACAGTAATGTACAAGAAAAACATCTGGTACTAATCTGACAAACACACACTGTATTACTGGTACCATTCCACCTTAAAGTAATTCAAGTGATCCTCTACTGCCATAGGATCTAAGGATTTCCTTTTGCTAGCCAATATATCTCACACTATACAAACTTTTATTCTCTATGAAATATGCCAACATAGGAATATCCTGTGTTAATAAAAATAAAAAAATCATGAAATATTCCCTAACAGAAGAGTGGGTGCTGACAGCCTGAGCGAGAGGAAGGGAAGGAAAAAAGGGACGGGATGGTGAAGTGGAACAATGATTATGCTTTACCGTCATGTTACCCCTAAGAACCAATGAGATTCAGCTTTCTTGGCATATGATACAGTATCTGCAGTTTCTTGGTCCCTGTCCCACATATTTAAAATGTTTAAAAAATGGTTGGCATTTGTAATGGGTTTTCTTTAAATTAAACACATTTCACTATTGTTAATAATCATCTGTGAACATATACCATGGTGAATAATAGTGCAATATGAGATATATCAACTAGTAAAAGGAACTCTCAATCTTCCTTTACTGTATGGTACTAAAGCAAATACGATACACATGGTATTTCTCAGAACTAAAGTCATAACAAACCTTTCAGGGGCTGCACCAGCGCGCCATCGGTGGTATCATATACTAGCACACGGTTTCCTGCAGCTACAATCAGCTGTGACCCATCTGGTCTAAAGCATAAGTCGTAGATACTGGAAGAAATGTGTTCAAAATTTTACCATTCACAATAATTGTGGATATAAAATAAGTTGCAATACAAGATTCGGTAAATTTTTACGAAGCCATAACACCAAATTATCGAGATGACATTATGTTTTTCCTGGGTTTTTTTATCTATGTATACCATATTAAAAGAATTTGTCCCTGAAATCTATCACAGATCACTAGTTTTCAAGTTTTAGACATGCCAATCCCACCCAAGAAACTAGTGCTTTAAAACAAGCTTTTTCTTCTTAATGATGAAAATAAATAGAAACAAGTGAATTACATTCCATTTTAGGCTAACCTACCAAACACCATAATCTAACTGCACACCATCTATAACTAAAATGCACCACAAGAAAAAAAAAATGCATTGCCTTTCATGGATGAAGCAAACAAACCAGCAATACAAATACAAATTAAAGAACCCTAAACATTTCGCTTATTTTATAAATGTGGAAGAAACGTCACAGTAAATGACATACTGACAAACGAATAAATTCCCAATATTATTTCTTAGAAATCCGGTCTTATGTCTTTCTAAACATTATCTGAAATTTCTGCATTAATATATAAATATGTTTTATCACTGCAAGTTGGTAATCGTTTTCATAATTCACTAGCCACTTAGCCTAAACCAAAAGAGTTTCCATAAGTATCGGCATAGCCTGCTTGGACTGTACAACGCTGAATAATCCCTGTACTTAAACTTACCACTGTTCCTGCTTATCCCTGTCATGAACCTTATCTACCCATGTAGGTACTGCTCTCATCTTCACTGACAGTCACGATGAAGGGTTTTTAAAACGATTTAAATACCATCCTCACAAAGTTCGCTCACAGTTCGAGTCGGTCGCACTTTTTGTTGTGGTATGTAAACTTGTAAAGGCTCCTAAATATAAGAAAAAAAAAAGTTCTCGTGAGGAAATAAGGAAAGCACAGTTAAATAGCCAAGCATATGTACTAACTACTACATCCTGTACTACGTTGTAGTTACCTTATGGAGACTACTTTATGCATGGTCTGTCTTTAACATAACCCTTTCTGATGATGCGCGGAAAATTCAAACAATATCAGGGGCGTGAAACATAAACTACATAATATTCTAAACAAATGGGCCATGAAAGCAAAACTAATAATCTTTTCATCTGGCATGCCCTTTAGAGCACAGATGAATACTACAACCATGTCTTAATACGTGTTCTGTAACATTAAACTACTGAATGTAGATTTATGAAAAGCAAGATCCAAGTTCAGTAGTTTTATGGGAAAAACTAAGTAGACTTAATATTTTGTTACATTAAAGTTATTACCAAGTTTCATCTCACTTTTTCCTGCCAATTTCAGCTGGAGGGTTAAGTGGGCAGAGAGCCTTCTTCTTTACTATTCTTATCTTATTCTAGAAATAGTCACACTCTCAGTCTCTCACAGGCAGCTCTGGCCAACAGCCCTATTCCTCTTATCCTGCTTTCTTATTTTCCGAGTTCTCTGTGGCAGACTGGGTAGTTATGTTCTCTCCTTGAGTCCTGTATGTCTGCTGCTTACCCAGAAAAATGCTAACACTGTCCTACTTCACATATTTGATGCCATTTAGAATCAGTGCATGTCAATACCTAGCTCTTATTATGACATGGAATTCATTTAAATCAGACTTCTTTTCATCCCTATTTAGCATCTGCTAGATAAATGGAGATGTCAAGGAACATTGCAGGGTTTATGTGGATGTGATTGAAAGCTTTAAGGGAAATTAGCTGAAATGTTTTGGCCATGTGGAGAGGATTAAGAACGACTGACTGACTAAAAGAGTGTAGCCTGATAGTGAGGTGGATGGGGAAAGGGTGGGGGGAGACTGCGAATGAGATGGAGGGACAGAGTGGAAAGATACATATAAGAAAGGGGTGAGCTAGAAAAAGGGCAGCCAAATGGATGAGGACAAGGTGACATGGAGGTGATTTGTGTGTAGCCACCTCTTGCAGGATCAAGGCATTTGGCTAACATAGATAGTACTGCTCAAGATAGATCCAACCACCAACAGCTATTGCAGTCTTATACAGTACCTTCCAACTATACAGTGCCATTGCCAAGGGCCCTCCCACACAGACCATGGCCCATGATCTATGGTCCCAATTGCCCATAGCTCCAATGACCCATAAGCACAGCAATTTGCCATTTCTTGTTTTGAGGATGAACCTAAAGTTATCCTCACACCTGAGTTTACTGCTGCTCAAGAACTAAACCCTTGAACTGTTCTCCAGTTACCATGCAGCTATGTCACAAGACATGCTTATTTCCACTCCTGAATTTGGATTAGCTTTGGGCCCTAGTATAGCGCATCAGGCTCCTTTGACCCATCTGACAGCTTCAGCTCATCCATTATCTGATGTAGCCTCTTTAGGCTTCAATCCCTTTCATGTCTCATATTTTCATAATGTTTCAGCAATGGGTACAGTCTTTACAGCCTCACCCACTGTCATTAATGAACCTTTTCCTTCAGACCAGAATATTCCTCCCACTAACTCATCTGATCCTCTATTTCACTGAGGCTCCTAGAAAACATTAAGCTTTCTCCTCAAACCTGAGAAGCCCTTAAATTATCTTCTCTGGGACTGGCCTCAAAGCTCCTGCAGTCTTTTGACTGGACAAGCTTTAGGAGGGACTAATGTGACTTTGGGAGACATTTCTGACACTCCTGCCCCTATGTTGTCTGACCTTAAGCTAGATACAGTAGTACCTACCACATCTGACCAAACACCGATCCACCCTCTGGGACCAAGCTCACAAAGTTCCTTAATTTCTGCAAGCAATCAACACTGTCTGCTCTACATCCATCCCCTCTTACATCCTAAGCTTTATACAAACATGACTGATAGGAATTGCAAGGAAAGGTGTGAGGCTCATCTACAGTGGTACCGGTACATGTTTTCATTTCAACCTTTTCTATCCTGAGTTACTGTATAGAATCAGTAAGTTTTTCCTTCACCTCTCCATCCATCCATCCATCTATCTATCACCTAATATTTACCTACCTGCTTTTCTATCATTCATCTAATGATATCTACTTTATGTACATTTGTTCATTTAATCATTCACTTTCTCACTCCTTTCATCAGCCATCTTTTTACTTATCAACATCCACATATCCATGCATTAACCAAGATAAGTTTTACAGCCCATAGAAAAGTAATGAAAGATGTATAATGTAGCAGAATTATGAGGTTAGACAATACACCATTCAATACTGTTTTTTAATAAACAGCTTCAAACACAACACTCAGAGACAGATTTACTATTCAGTTTCAGATGGAAAAAATACTTTCATAGTATTTCCATAAAGAGTCTCTGCTAATATATTTTGCTCTTCATTCTTTATGGCTGCCAGTACTTCCAAGACTTGTCTGTGGAAGAGAAATTATGAGTTTAAATATCTTATACTATAACTCCATCAGATCATTTTATGTAACAACCCCCTCAGCTTGCGGACATTTTACCTATTATTATTGTCATCTCAAGACAATATTCTTCAGCTTAAGAGAGATATTTTGTGTTGAAGCTAGATACAGACTTTATTAATCACTTCAGTATAAAAAGGCTTTCCTATAGTGAAAAAAATTATCTGGAGGTAGTAATAATAATCTAAAATAAGACAATAATTTTGGAGGGGTATATAACCATCTGAAATGGCAAATGTAAGTTATTTTTTTCAATGAAAATCTGAGATTGTCAAAAACAAGTTGTCACCTTGTACATGACAGTACTGTATATGGTACTGTATATGCTCATGCACACGAATACCATGCCCATTCAAAAGGTTTAGCTAAACAGCATCCTCCATAACTCTTCAAAACGTTTAGTCCACAGGTATAAGTTCACTATGCCATACTGCAATATGGCTATGCCCTTTTCTACTTGAGTAGGAAATAGTACAGCATCACATCTTTACTGTCCCATCAACAGCACAGGGGCCCAAGCCAGGCTATTCAGTCGCAACATTTAACCCATAATATGAGACCTTTCTCTATTAAGGAAGCTGTTCTGATAGCGATGTTACTATACAGAGATCCACGCTCATTTAAATTTCCCAGGTATGGGGGTGATCACCCTCAAGCTCCTACAGAGTGCTCAGTGTTTGTCTAGCCACAATGAATGACAGTTGTCTGTCTGTGTCAGGTGATCCTTGGTCACTGAGTACATTCCCCCCTGACTCAAGTGATGAGGAGAGTGATAATATTCTAAGAAAAGAACCTACATATGTGAGTGGTTGCAGGAAGTCACGAATGAAACATGCTGATCTCACCAAATCTACATGACAACCCAATGTACACATGTACAAACCTGTTGCTCTTATGACCATAGTTACTGGTAATTATAATTGATATCAGATGTACATGGTAAGTAGACACACAAAAAATGAAAAATGAATATCTGTAAAGATAATTAGTGACTTAGTGACTAAGAATAATAGTGGAAGTAAAAACATAAAAGAAGTAACTAGGTAAAAAGTGGAAACAAAAAGACAACAATAGGTGAAATAAGATAAGTAAGCATAAAATAATAAACAGATAATACAGTAAGTATAAGCAAAACAATAACTACAAATATGTGAAGTATCATCATCATCATCGTAATCATCCAGACTTCCTTCCTCACCCTTGGGCAGGATGAGGAGTAGCAATGTCCAGACAGCCCAAATTTGTCCAATCCAATGGGCCATGCTTCCATTCACTCATCATTCAAGCCCCCGAAATCCTGGCTCTATCGGATATGCCAAAAACACTCACCATGATATGTAACTTCACATAAACGTATCCGAAAGAGTCAATCCGAACGCTGCCACATAAAAAAGGGGCACTAAATACCTGATCATGCGCTTCTCCTCACAATATTCATCCAGCCAGCTCGATCTCTTGTCAGTTCCCTAGCCTCACCGACTTCCAAATCTCTCTTCCTCACACACTCATCCACCATCCCTCTCCACCTTCTCCTTGGTCTACCTCGCCTCCTCCCTCCTTCAAACTCACTCAGATATACCTTTTTCACTACTCTGTTGTTATGCATTTTCTCCACATGACCATACCATCTCAGTACACTCTCTTCAATTCGTTCACAAACTTCCTCACTCCACATCTTTCAAGAATCACATTATTTAGTATTCTATCCACCCCCGTACTCCAGATATATAGATATATTCCTCAGCAGTCCCATCTCCACTGCTCTTACTCTTGACTTTTCATTTGCATGCCACACCATAGTCTTACATCCATATGTTAAAGTTGGCACTAACACTCCTTCATGCAAGCCTTGTGCAGCTGCAACACTCAAGCCTCTGTTTCTTATCAAGGTCTTCACTGCACCACCTACTTTTCTTCCTTGTGTCACTCTACTTTCAACTTTTTTTTGCACATTTTCCTCTCTTTTCTATCACTGTGCCCTGGTATTTGAACTCTCTCACCAATTCCAGTCTCTCTCCATTCACTGTAACATAGCACTGGGAGTCACCTTCTCTCTCGATAACCATCACTTTATTCTTTTCTACATTTACTGTACTCTCAAAGCACGACACTCACAGACATCAGCAAAACTCTGCACTAGTCTACCAAGATCTCCGGTACTTGCAAGAAGTACTGCATCATCAGCATACAACAAATTTGAGATATTCCATCCATCACCCTTCTTTATCAATGCCATCCCTCTCTCCATTACTCGTGTTTTTATTTCTCTCATCACCCCACCCATATATATATTGAACAACCATGGGGACAGCACAACCTTGCCACACACCCACACCGATCGTGAACCATTCACTTAGATGCCCATTAACCCTTACACATGCTTCACTACCATCATAAAAAACTCTTGACGGCACCTAGCAGCTTACCATCTACCCCATACATGCGCAAAACCTTCCACAATCCTTCTCTGTCCACTTTGTCGCATGCTTTTCCAGATCCATGAATGCCATAAACTTCATACAGTTCTTCTCACAAGCCTTCTCTGCTGTCTCACTGCAAATATTTGATCCACACTTCCTCTGCCACTCCTAAAGCCACACTGTTCATCACTCACTAGGACTTCTGATATCTCTCTTACTTTTTCTATAATAATTCTTCCATATACCTTCCCTACCACACTCAATAAACTTATGCCACGATAATTCTTCCACTCACTTCGCTCACCTTTATTTCTGTACAGGGGTACAATCACAGCCTTTTTCCACTCTGCAGGCACAGTTTCACTCATCCATGCCTTCTCACATTTCCCCAACTAGCACTTCATTCCACCTCTCCACTACACTTCAGCATCTCTGCATACACCTCATCAACCCCAGCTGCTTTCCCGTTTTTCAGCTGCTTCACAGCATTCTTCACCTGTATGAGTGACACTGTCACTGCATTCCTTCTCTGCACACCCTCAAAACCAATCGTGTTTACAGCCACTCTGCTCTCTTCTTTCCATCTGGTCCTTACTTCATCCCCCTGGGTTAATAATCTACCACCTACATCTTTCACATCATCACATTTATTTCAGCTATCACTTCTACACTTTTGCTCCTCTTTCCAGAATAACTTCCTATTTTCAGAGTAGTCTGCATTCATTTTTCTTCCTAGATCATCATTTATCTCCTCTTTTTTCCTCTTCACTAGTCTCCTTACATGCTTCTTGCTCTCGGTATATTCAGTTCTTATTTCGACTGAACCCCTGTCCTGTAACCACTTTAGCCACTTCTTCCTCTTTTCCTCCACCGCTCTCTTCACCTCCTCATCTTACCGTGCCGTACCTTTCTTCTTTGTTGCTACTCTTACCACACCACACACCACTGTAGCATTCCTAACTAAGCAATCCTCATATGCATTCCACAGGCTGCCCAGATCCATTTCATTCCAATTCACTGATTCTAACTCCTCCTCTACTTTGGTCATGTAATCATCTGCCATTTCTTTGATCCTCAGCTTCTCAACTTTCAGTCTTTCTCCCTGACTGCTCCTCTCTCTCCTGATCCACCTCACTCCTCTCAGCTTTATCTTGCATACCACAATCATATGATTTGACAGACCTCCACATCGTCCTCTTCTGGCCCTCATATCAGCAACAATTCCCATCATCAACCTCTCTGCGAGCACGCAATCAATCAGGCTTCTTTCAACACGATCCCCATTCCCTCTATACCACATATATTTATGAGCATCTTTGTGTTTGAAATACGAGGTACAAATGCACAACCTCCTCTCCTGACACATATCCTAGTCGCTTCCCATTATCATTTTCTCCTGGTACTCCATAACAACCCATTATGTCATCCTCAGGACCAGTGCCCACTCTTCCATTCATATCCCCCATTACAATAATGTTATAGCTCCTGGGCATTTCTCCTGCTACTTCATCCAGCTCAACCCAAAACCTGTCTTTCTCTCTCTCACTCCTGTCCTCACACAGTGCATATACTACAATCACTGCCACTTTCACCTTCTCAAACTTGGACCTGACAAACATACACCTCGAGCTGACACATTTGTAGTCTCTCATTCCACTCTGCCACACCTCATTCATCAACAAAGCAACTCCTTCCTTGCATCTTCCTCGTCCATTCATTCCCGATCTTACACATTTCACACTCTCCCACTCCTCCACTTCACACCCTTTCATCTTCGTTTCACACAATGCCATCATAGCATATCTCGCACTCTTGAACAAATTCACCACTTCCACCCTCTTGTTCTCCTCATTCACACCTCTCACATTCCACATTGCCATGTGAAGTAACTAAATAATAACTAAAAAATAATTACTGTACACTGGAAGTCACTAGAAAATAAGTTCCTCCCTCACTCCACCACATGTCACCACCCTCCTCCACCCTTCACCACTCTCATGTTCTCTCCAGTGTTGATGCACAACCCTCTCTCAACTTCTACAGTGCAAAAACCAAGGGGAGTTAAGACCTCAAATTTTTCATACCAAACAATAATGTCCTCCGTCAGACACCAGGGGCAAACATGATTTACAGACTCTGAAAAGCTATGATTTGTTAAGCACAGGAGAAGACTGAAATTCTTTAGACAATTACAACTGGTTAAACCAAGAACAACCAGTTACATGCTACCGAGTTGCATTATGTTGTCAATTAATCCTAACCTTCCCTTAACCCACTAGACCACCAGGCATCTATTTCTTGATTATATGGTTAACATTAAGACAGTAAATGGTTTTCAGGGCTACGGAAAAGCATTTGATTGTCATTCAGAGTATAATCACCTGAAGGCTGCACTACTTTGAGTGAGTAGGTGGGTGCCCTCATCTACCATTAACATTACTTTCAGTATAATACCATCCATCCATCATCCAATCTTGTATTGCCCCATGAGAAAGGTAGCAGCCCGGAGCTAGGCAAGTTGGTCCTGACATTTAAGATGAGAGTGACCAGCTTCACTCACTCCTGAGTGGCATTACATGAGCAATAAACCCCAACCATCCCTTGGATAAAACCTACACAGGCTCAATCCGATTGGAGAACCTTAATTACCCACTAAACCACCAGGCACCATAATTTGGATAAATGGTTATCACCCAGCATAGTACCTGTAAATGGTTTCCTGGCGTACAGGAAACCATTTGGCTTGTCACTCAGTGCAGAGTCACCTGCAGACAGAAGGAAGAGGAAAGAAAGAAGGAAAGAAGAGGAAACAAGAAGAGGAAAGAAAAAAGGAAAGAAGGACATAAGAGGAAGGAAGGAAAGGAGGAGGAAAGAGAGGAAAGGGGAACAACCTGAAAACTGCACTACACTGAGTGAGTGGATGGTGAGCACCCCCAATACCACAATAATACCAAAGTAATGAATAGACATTGCTACACCTGAAAAGATAAAGTTCTTACACTATACAGTTTGGCTCATTCCTGCCTTTAACCATGGTGCCAATCTCCCATCGCTCTTTCTTCTTAGATGGAAAAGTAGTTTTAACGTGCTTGTGACCAGCATGGGTAGGTCGGATCTCACACCACGGACAATCTGTCTCAATCATTAGCCGTTCCGATGGAATATTTGCTGCTACAGTCAGGTTCTCCTCAGTCTTTAGTGAACTGTTGGTCAGAAATATATTGATGAAATTCAACTATTCACATGTGCACATGCACACAGCCCACACGTGCATGCACGCACACACATGCAAGCACGCACACGAGCAAGCATGCATGCACACACACACACACACACAGCGGAACCATTTTGAAAGATGGTCCAAATGAGTAACATCTACAAAG
Organism: Birgus latro; assembly: GCA_018397915.1. Taxonomy (NCBI): domain Eukaryota; kingdom Metazoa; phylum Arthropoda; class Malacostraca; order Decapoda; family Coenobitidae; genus Birgus; species Birgus latro. The sequence goes on from JAGKTI010003314.1 coordinate 20,542, forward strand.
ACTTGATAAAATTTCTTATCACCTATTTCACATTATTTATGTCTAGACACCATCTATCTATCTACAGCCAGATGCCATAATCCCAAAAGGGGTTGCCATTTGACTCTAAATTAGTTGTTTTACAGGGAGGGGCACTAACCCACCGCCAACCCACTCGCTGACATGTAGGAAACACGTGTGGGTTGGTTATATGGTTACCAATCAGCATGTAAATGATTTTCTGGCTTACAGGTAACCATTAAGCTTGTTACTCAATGGAAAGCTACTTGAAAAGGAAAGAAGAGTAATAAAAGGTAAGAGGAAAGATGTGAGAAATAGGAAGAAAGGAGGGCCCAGACACCAAAGCCGAAATTTCAATTGCTGAAACAACTGCACTCGAAGCCTCTCTATTATTGTACCTCAAATCATTAATCCCTCCCACAACTCTAAGTGCTTTTATTGAAGTACTTCTTCACTTCTTCTTTACACACTGTCCTTCGCGTTACAATACTGTGTTTACAGTACCTCACATTCCAATCACCTCTGTTTCTTTGCACTCTCTTCCTCAACTCGTCACTCAACATGATTTCACATCCTAAACCAGCCTTAACAAAACACTGTCAGTTATACCTAGTTTTAAAAGCTTTAATACCATCCATTTAGTCCAATGTAGAGATCCAAATCCAGTATCTGCTGAGCTTCTTCCCGGGTGCCATCAAAGGAGTGAACTACACCACCTGTCAGCTTCTCTCGATGGGCTGTCAATATCTTAACTAGGTCAGAAGCAGAATTACGGCAATGTAGAAACAAAGGCAAACCAGTCACCTCAGCTACACTTAGCTGCTTCTCAAAGTACCTAGAAAAAGGAAAGAGACTGATGGCTGATGAACATGAACACAGTATTCTGATATGTACGTTCATTAGATATATATCCATCAGTGAATTAACAGTACAGGGTATTTGTACAGTTGGATTGCAGTTAAGTATATGAAAAGACAATGCATATGATGTGATGAGTTATAGTAGGCTGTATCTATCATGGCAAATGTTAAATAAACTACAGTATACAAGATAATGATGCACCAAATTCACTCACTTCCGCTGTACATCTGGAGGGCAAAACTGTGTGCGGTCATAATCAAGGCCACACTCCCCAACAGCCACCACCCTGTCGCGGTTGTCAAGTGTCAGCTGCAACAGGCTTTCCAGGTAGGTGTCTGGTTCTGTGTCTTTTTCAAACTCTCCACATCGTGTTGGATGACAACCAACTGTGCTATACAACTGGTCTGCCATTTTGAAGATCTTGTTTGTAATCATTAACATCACTCATGCTAATATATTCATGGTCATAAATGTGAAAGGAGTAACTGAACCAAAATGGATCAACAGCTACTTTAATGAAGTGTGTTTATTTACTTTCTTTACTGTACTGTCTACATAACTGATAACCAGTACAGAACCAGTATTATTACAGATTCTGAAGATTTTAATCTTTCACTTGGGTCTCATATACTAAATTATAGTTCTGTAGCTTATCTGTCCTAGAGTGACAGTGGATGTTTACTGCCCTTCCCTATTCCTGTATCTGCAGTCAAGCTTCCAAGGATAAGAGTGAGCTACTCTGCAACACACTGTTAGCTGGCCATATGTATGGACTCTGCACACCTCATTACACCCACCTGTCTCACTCTAACAAGTAAAACAATTCTTCAACAGAACCTGAATAAAGATCTCTGGGTATTCCTGGCTGAAATTCCTGGATTTTTGCAGTTTTGTCATGTTGCAAAACTTCTGCCTAACAGAATTCCTTCATTCCCTGATTAGTTCCCTCCAAACTTCAACATGCTAACTATTAAAGACTTTTATATGAATGGAGGACACCTGTAATCTTGTGTATGGATTTTTTTTTTTTTTTTATTTGTGTTTCTTCCTTCTATTCATCTTATGTATTGGGGAAAAAGAAAAAAAAAGTGTCAGGCTTGTAACCAGGTGAGCCACAAGGCACAACAAAAAACAGGCTCAAAATAGCCCCAGCCAAATCTACAGTGACCCTTCTCACAAACTGGACAGCAGAACACAGTCACATTCCACACCGCACCATAAACAACACTACCCTACCACACACACACACACACACACACACAAAATCCTTAGTGTAACATACATCAATGTCATTTAAACAACACATCACAAACATCAAAAATAAAATAACACCAAGAGTCAATGCCTTGAGGTCACTTGCCCATACAACATTTGGACACAACAAAGAAACCACCACCACAGTAGACTAACAATATATACATTCAGTGATGAATTATGGAAGCACTGCTTGGGCTCCTAACCTCACTAGAACACACTACAGCACCCTACAGACCATACAGAACAAGGCCCTAAAAATAATCACAGGCTGCACAGCTACTACACCCACAGACTCACCTACATCAAGAAAACAGTCCTCAAAGTCAAGGATTATCTAGACATGAGAGGAGCCCAAATTCTTGATGCAGCCTCCACAAACCCACATCCACTACACTACATGGCAGCACATCCACACACACCAAGCAACATCAAAGCATCACCCAGCACACGATATCATACACAAATACTGTCATCTATCCCCCCTCGCCTGCCTCAGACCAGCTTCCAGAAGCATATCTATACTCAAATCACTCGCCACTCCATTCAGTCACTTAAGACGACACACAACTGCATGCATGGCCTCCTGATATCCACCCATTTGAATCCTATCTCCCTCGCAAGGACAGGGTCTACCTGGCCAGGCTGAGATGTGGGCATCATCCAGCCCTCTTAAGTTACCATACCAGAAGAGGCTGGATGACTCCATCGCTGATGCCTGTCCAAATGTAACACAGCACCCCATACTATTAAGCACATTATGGAAGACTGCATTGAACACAATCACCTACACCAACAACACAACATACAGTCCTTGAGAGCTCTGTGGGAAAGCTCGGTCTCGGTCATGGCCTTCTTTAGGAACTAAGGACTGTTCGACCAGACTGCCTAGGGAACAACTACCTTGTACTACTACTACTACTACTACTACAAAAAATATCCATTATATCAAATCTTTTTCAACCCACATCATCTCAACTAAATGTAATCAAATTTGTTCTTCCTCATGGTTTCACAAAACGTCTTCCCTGAACATATTCAATCCTTACCCTCTTTTTCATTCATCATGCATTCTTCCTATTATCTACCCAACCATTCATGCTGGAGAAGTGAAGCCCTACATGAGAAGAGTGAATAATTTCCTTGGATTACCGTTTGTTTTAGCCAGTTCAAGTGCTGCTCTGCTGTCTGAGAGACTAGTGCCCGTGATGATCATCTTCCTCAATCCTCCTTCCCAGGCTCGTTTCAGCACGTCATTCAAGTCAGCTTCATGCTTCTTACTACCATGATATATTCCTTGGTACATTTCATCAGTTAAATTAGCACCAATGTCTGCAAAGAAAGGGGAAATAAAGGAATACATACATGCAGTAACTAAGATTTGACTGCATTAAAACTTCTCTATATAGTACAGGTATACCCAGGTTTAACAATGCAATTGGTTAGGTAAAAACCCATCGTTAGGCGGTGTATCACATGTCGGGTAGTTTTAACATGCAATGGGATGTGTTTTTCAGCCTTGGGTTACCCCCCCAAACAAGTCCAAAACCCACCCAAATGAACCAAAAAACAAGTTTAAAGTCAACCTAAATGAACTAAGAGCTGTAAAAGAAGCTAACCTAAGCCTAACACCTGTAAATGACTCACTAAAACCAACAAATAAAATCTGAAGATTATCAGATATGTCTGGAAAAAATCAACCTTAGAAAACTGTACCCCAAAATGACAACATTCACCCCACCTATGGCTAAAACACATTAATCTAGGTCTAATAACTTCATAAATCAACCTAAACACATAATTTTAGTCAATTTTCAGTCTAAAATGTCATAAAAATTGGTTTAAAAAAAAAATCAGAACCCATCGTTAACCCGCCGAGTCCCATCAACGTACGATGCACGTCACTACTTTTTTCTGCGGACAGACCCAACGACGTGCATCGTATGTCACACAATTGCAAGGCCCATTGTGTGCACATTTTTCAACATTCGCGGGAGATAATATTTGGTAGGCATATGTGGGAGACCTCCTTCTACCTGCTGTCAAGCGGGGATACTGCCTGGCCCCTCCTAACCCCCCTTCCCCCCCCTCCCCCCCACACTGGGCAATTCACCTGTTAGCAGCAACCTAGCCAGTAAAGGCATGTTGCCCCACGGTCTCTCTAATGACGAAATTCACGGTGAAAGTGATTCCTGAGGTGGAGGACAAAGAAACAAAGAAGCTAGAGGTAGAAACAAACAGAAGTGATGAGGTGGTAATGTCGTAAAGGAAGGTGCCATATACTGGTGTTTTGGGTAAGTGAACAATGCTTATAAACGCTATATTAATGTGTGAAAACCATTATAGACTTTTACTACACATAAATTCGTACCAAATACAGTAAGACCTCACTATAACGGACTAATTGGGGCCCAAGCCACTCTGAAAAATGCGAAATTCCGATAAATGCGACACACGGACTTACCCCTGCTAATCCTGACTTTTTCTGATATATCAGACATTAGTCCGGATTGCATCAGTGGTTTTCACCACCATTGCAGTATTCTACTGTGTTATACCTTCACTACATTAATCAAATGGTATAATAATACTGTACTGTGCACTGAAAAACATGTCTTTTACTTGTCTTATTGTGGTGAACATAGCTGAAGTGGTCAGGCAGTCCGGACTGCTTCTGGCTTTATCGGACTTTTTCCGATATATAGGAGTTTAGTCCGGTAGCTCCTCGAGTCCGATAAAAGTGAATTCCGGTCTATTGAAGTCCATTATATCGAGATTTTAAATGAAATAAATACGTAATTTAAAGTGGCTTGAATTAGTCAACCCTTCCATAGTTCGTTTTCTTAGCCAGGTACCCTGAAAAAGAAGGAAAACGTAAGGCTGAGTGACACCTGTGTCAACATTTTTTTTACCTCAGGATCGCGATTTCACTATGAATTTTCGAAGTTTCTCACCAAAAGCGAAGGTTTCGGCCAAAAAACAAAATGTCGAAAATCGGTCGGGATCTGGGGGTAGGCTGGGTAAAAAACTGCTCGGGACTTAAGTTAAGCCAGGGTATCGCGACTAGGGGTATCATACATCGAGGTATACCTGTATAAGAATAACTGGGGAACACTTAATAGGATAAAAGCAAAGACATTATAAAAGATGATCATACTTTTTCAGAATTCTGGATATATATAGTATATAAAGGACTATGGCCCAATACATCTGAAAGTTCAGTGAAACCACATGAATCTGAGACACTACAATATAGACTATTGTAGAATGGGGCTACTTGCCATTCCAGGTGTTATATGGCACAATTTTTATTTGTAATAAAATTTCTTACAAATTTAAAAAAATACTGTACCATCTTCAGCATGCATCTGGCTATTTTTTTTAATTACTAGTTATGACATTTATTTCGAATAATCATTTTAGGAAAATTATCAAAACTACATTTCTTGATTTTGCAATTTTTTGTTTTTTCCCAGCTAAGGTCTGTGAAGAAAAAACTATTAGCACTAGACATGTGAAATTTTGTCTATTATGCACATACCCCTTCTGAGTAATCCATGCAATTTTAGTCACTTTATGTTTCCCTATTTCTTTATTATTAATTTCTTATACACCCATTGTCAGAAAAGTTAAAGTACTGTACAATGGCAAAGGCAAGGGACTTAGACATTTGAGAGCCTGAAAAAAAGCTCTACTGGTATGAAATTTGAGTAAAAAACTATAATACCAGTACCACTGTATTATTATTATTATTATTATTTTTTTTTATGTGTCTAACTCTGGGCAAAGGCTTCAGGGTCTATCCCCAGGGCATATCTCCAAGGCCCAGTAGTCCTCCTACATCTCCATGTCACCACTTCACCATTAACACCCACCATCCATATTGAATACATGTTAGGGCTGTCTCATACAGGACTGGTGTACTGGTATTAGCGGGGGTGTCTTTACGACATGTTTGCGGGTCTTCTGGTAGATCAGTAAACTCTACTTTTCATTAAATTCAAAGCCATAAACTGTTCCCTGCCCCAGTGGAGATATGAACTGGGGTCCATTAGGACTGCAGGCCACCTCTCTACTATTTGAGCCATCGTCTCCTGTATATACCATACAAATACTGGTGTACAATACTGTGGTTAAAATATTAAAACCATTAAGTTAAAAGGAAATGTAAAAAAATACAGTATATACACATTAAAAAGTGTTAAAACATGTCAAAAACCAATGTTCACATACATTCTAAAGGAAACTTTTTTTTTTTTTTTTAAACAAGCACATTAATTTATTTAGCATTTTTATGTCGACTGCTTCTTTTTATGTATAAAGCTTTTAGATCAGATAATGAAGGTAATGGAGAGAGTTCTAGAAGGTATGATTAGAGAAAAAGAGGGAATACTGATGAGATGCAGTTTAGGTTTATGCCAGGCAGGGGTACCAGTGATGCCATATTCATTGCTCGATAGCTTCAGAAAAAATATATTGGAAAGAAAAGGGAACGGTACTTTGTTTTTGTTGATTTGGCAAAGGCCTTTGATAAAGTCCCCAGAGAGCTGGTGATGTAGGCAATGAGAAAGCTTGGGTTGGAGGAGTGGCTGGTTATGGCCATGTATGTGGGTACTCGCACCCAGGTAAAAGTGAATGGAGATTTGAGTGATGAGTTTTCTGTGAATGTCGGTGTGCATCAGGGGTCAGTTTTGAGTCCCTCCTTAAGCCCAATCACATGACTTCAGAAATGGACTCCCATGGGAGATGTATGCTGATCATTTGGTGCTGACTGCAGAGAATGAAAGGGAGGTGGAGGAAAGATTTAGGAAGTGGAGGCATGATGGTATGGGGCACAAGGGCCTAAGGGTAAATGCAGATAAAACAAAAGTGATGATATCTAGGGCTGGTGGCAGTACAGTCAAAGAGGGAGAGTGGCCATGTGCAATTTGCCACAAGGGCGTGGGAAGTAATTCTATCTTGTGCAGTGTTCGTGATAAATGGGTGCACAAGGGATGTAGTGGTATTAGAGGCAGACTGCGGGATAATACTGATTTTGTGTGTGCAGCATGTCGGGGTAAGCAAGTAGAGATTGTCATGCATGAAAGGATTGAACTTGCTGGTGAGTCTCTTGAGTGTGTGGAAGAGTTTTGTTATTTGGGAGACATGTTATGTGCTGGAGGTGGGGCTGGAGCTACCTCTGGGGCTAGGGTAAGAAGTGGGTGGAAGAAGTTCAGGGAGCTGTTGCCTCTCCTGACACTAAGAGGACTCTCCCTATGTGCTAAGGGGTCTTTGTATGCAGCATGAGGTTAGGAGTGTGATGCTGTATGGTAGTGAGACTTGGGCAGTAAAGGAAGAGGATATTCGCAGGCTCAAATGTACAGAAAAGACAATGATTAGGTGGATGTGCAGTGCGACCATGCGTGCAAGGCCTGGGGGGGCTGGTTTACGGTCGAAGAGTTAAGGGATAGGATGAGACTGGAGTGTATTGGTGTTGTGATGAGGAGAGGTAGACTGAGCTGGTTTGGGCATGTGGAGAGGATGGGGGATGATAACTGGGTGCAAAAGGTGAGAAGTGTTAATATTGGGGGTGGGGTCGCGAGGGGAAGACCGAGAAAGACGTGGGACAAGGTCATTAAGTGTGACCTCAGGGCTAAGGGACTGAACAGAGACGCTGCCATAGATAGAGCAGCATGGACAGCCGCCATTAAGTGACCAAGGCCGACACATGCAAGCATGTTGGAGCCTTCAAAAATGAAAACGACTGTCAAATAGCCCCCTACCCTGGGCTATTGGGCATCACACTATACCAGCCATTTTTAAATGTAATACATTTTACATTATCCTCTTTTTTAACATTACCATCTAAAGGGCTTACTGGTACTTAGTGCTACATTCTGATGTATTAATAATAAAAATTGAAGTTATTTGTTTTGTAAATAACTTTCATATTTACAAAAAAACTTTTTTGTGCCACACAGCCCCACTCTACAATAAATCAAGGTACTGTAAGCCCATACTAGTAGGGAGTTAAAATAGCTACAGCAAATAATGACCTAAAAAATAAACATACTTGTTAATGAAGCTCAATAACTTTATAAAGCCAAAAACTGTAAGCATGAGTTATTCCACACCATAATCAGTTAGAACAGACTAAGTCAAATATAAGAAAAGAAAGTCTGGTAGCTAACTAGGTATACAATGTCCAGTCTATGCAAAACTGTATAAGTGGAGTTTTACTGTACAAAGATACTAAAGCATCTTGTCAAAGATGAAATCTTTACAACATTCATAAACTCTGCAGTCATTTAACTTACCAACAAACCTTTGAAGAGTTTTATTCATCTTCAATACTTTGAAGAATTCTTGATCGATAGTTACTCTGAAAGACAAATCTATGTAGCTATGGCAATATTTCCAGGAGACATTCAAAGGATAATGTATGTTACAATATTGCAAAGGACATCAAATGCTTAAAGCTGGAGTAGCATCTTAACACTAATGGTTATAATGATTTTGACCTGCAACACAGAAAGCCTAAAACACAAATAACTTCAGCATTAAATACTGTACTGTATATAAAAATACATGTACAGGGTAAATCATTCCCAGCTCCAAGAGAAAGTCCACTTTTCTATCATCAATCCCTAACAACCACCAATCCATCACCATTTGTAGCCATCAATCACCAATATCAGGTACAATTAAAAAAAAAATCAATCACCATCAATAACCAACAACCATCAATAGGTGGATAGCCAGTCTGGGACTGCTGGTCAACTGAGCTGGCTTGATGGACATACACAGTGCTACACAACAGTGGCTGGAGCAGAGAGACCTTTGGGATAGGAAATGTGGAGAGAAGCAGCCCAAAATTGCAACACATGGAGAGCTGCCATTAACAGAAAAGACCTACACATGCTTGCACGATCAATGCACTCTAAACATAAACCTAACTGTGAAATAAACAGAATTGCATGGTGCAATTAAAGTAAGGTATTCCATGGTATTATTTCAGAATTATACCGAACTAACAGACACCAGAACTTATAAGCTACCAATTAGTTTATATAATTCTACAGAATTTCACGTCAACAGACACTGAAATGCATTTGTATGTACTCAAGTATGAGAGAAGGAAAAAAATCTCTAGCTCCTACTTACATCTATTACTGAAGCAACATTAAAGTTAGGTTCCAATGCATTAGGTTATGTCTGGTTGTTAATTTTTAATATAAACCCAATAACAGATGGAAACTGAAGGGGAAAACCCTCCCCACCCCATACTTATTAAGTTTAAAAAAAAAAAAAAAGCATTTCTAATACCCGTTTATAATGACAAACTGTTGAATGTAGAACTGCACATCTAAGTGATGAGCATATTAAATGCACTGCAAACTAGACAGGTAATTTCTGAATATTACCCATTCCTTTACCTATACAGTATTTAGTATTTTCAGTAGTAAACAAATACACGTCAACTTCATATACAAGAGACACAAAGTAAATTATCATGTCAGATACATTTTGAATGACAAAAGCAATAAACTAGTAAAAGCAGTATTTTTAGACCAGTATGAAAACCAAAGCACAAGTTGGGCTAAATTAATAAAAGGCTATCTACACAAAGAAAATCTATATTTGGAAGGCCTTGCAAAGGAAAAGAAACAGAAATTAAAAGTGAATACCAATGATACACAAATATGGTAAGAAGAAATACTTGGGAAGACCACACAAGAATAGACTACTATAGACAATGGAAGTATGAAATTAAAGATACACTGTATGAAAATGGCTGGGACTCGTCAGTATTGTTCAAGGCGCAAACAAACACACTAAATTTAAACTGGAGAAAAAAACACAGTAACGAAGAAACAAGATGTCCGATATGCCAATATGAAGATGAAACATTAGAACACTTTCTGCTAGATTGTGCAGGGTTAACACTTTCTGCTAGATTGTGCAGGGTTAACACTTTCTGCTAGATTGTGCAGGGTTAACACTTTCTGCTAGATTGTGCAGGGTTAAGTGTGGTTAGAACCAAAAATAACCTATTGCAACAACTTTTTCCAGAGAACAGAACAGATATAATCAAAACCCTACTTCTGTTTGGAGAAAATAAAAACAATTGAAGGAAAACAGAAAGACAATATATGATTTGTGGAAACTAAGAGAAAAGAAATTAAGTGAACAGCACACAATGTAACAAAAAAGATTGGAAAAGATAAGGAGAGGGCGCCGATACAAAGGCTACGCCCAACGTACTACTACTACTACTATACACTGCAGAAAATCTACCTCTATAGCCTGACGAAACGGAGGGCCGTTTGTTTTTTAGTTATTTTACGGAGAGTCAGTAATCCTCCACCAACCAAATTGTTGGCACATAAGGAACATGTGTGGGTTGGCTACATGGTTATCATCCAGCGTTGTATATGGTACCCCAGTTTTGAGGAAACCATTAGGCTTGTCACTCGATGTAAAGCTACCTGTAAAGAAAACGGAGTAATAAAAGTGACAGAAGGATGGGAGAACTATGAAAAGTGGACACAGAAAAAGAATGATAAAGGTGAAGGAAGTAGGCAGCACTACATCAAGTGGATGATGGTTGTCACCACCTAAAAAAAAAAAAAAATGCTGAAATAGATTGGGTCCAATTAAAGAAAAAATCGAATGTGTATAATGCTTGAGATGCCTTGCAAGTTTAAATTAATTAGTGTGTCTGTAGGACTTGGAACCCAACGTTAGTGGAGTCAGCAGTTCCTTCTCAACTCACTGCACTGCACAAGCACCATCTGTCAAGAGCAACTCCACTGCTCCAGTCATAAATGGAAGCGTGCCGGCAACATGGCATTTATCTGAACCGGTGCCACTGAGATATACACTAACGCACTACGAACAGAGAAGTACTGTCCAGTCGACTAATATGAGGCTGGCTTCATAAACTATCAACCCCTCTTTACGAAGTTGTGACTCCCGAGACCCGAGACCAGCATTGCCGTAAATCGACACCTTCGATATGATATAGTGTATATCAGTGATTCACACTGGTTCTGACGTCATTTTTCCACATGGTCTCGTTTGACAGAAAACGTGATGTTGGTATAACTAAAATTATATATATTAGCTATGATTATTGCAAAAGTAGAAATAATGAATTTAAACATAACCTAACTGATGTGCACGGAAGTTAAATGGTTAATATACCAAAATAAATATTTATTACATGCTGAAAAGTAACGAAACAAGAGACATTCACATCCAACAGATAATAGAGAGAAACCAAACAACTATTATATTCATTAGTCTATCCCTACACGATACAACATTATATACACAAGCAACCAACCACATATTTCCATCAGTTTATCCACGCTCAGTACAACAGAGCTGTTTCGGCATTCCAATTATAAATTATATATAATCCGTAAAGTCATTGTTATGTATCAGACTCAGTTCTTACACCTATCAACCCGGCAAAATCTTCCACAGGAGTACACACTAATGTTTAATAATATCCAGCTTAATTACACATCATCCTTGAACATGCTTGGGGTTTCAGTCACTCGACTTATCTTGGAAAGATCATATAGCATCTCTTGTAAAATCTGCTTTCAAGAGATAAGGTGTGTTAAGCCGACTCCGTGCCTTCTTTACCCCTGCACAGTTGTTGACTTAATACACGGGTTTTATTCACCTGTATGGAGTACAATTCTCATGTGTGGGGAGGCTCCACACATACAGCTCTTCTCAACAGGGTGGAGTCAAAGGCTTTTTGTCTCATTAACTCCCCTCCTCTTACTGGTTCCCTTCAACCTCTCTTCGCCGCACTGTTGCATCTTTATCTCTCTTCTATCGCTACTTCAGTGGAATGGTCGCTGCTCCTCTGAACTATCTACTTGCATCCCTCCACCTGTACGACGGGCGCGTAGCACCCGTCTAGCAGCAAATTCTCATCCCTTTTCTGTCCAGCTCTCTAATGCAAGAGTTAACTGTTACTCCCAGTCCTTCATTTATGCAACCGGTCAATTCTGGAACTATCTCCCTCTGTCTGTATTTCCTACTTCCTATGATCTCCAGTCTTTCAAACACAGTGTGTTCAGGCATATCGAAATGATTGGATCTTGAATTTTGGCTCTCTCTTGTATCGTTTTTGTTTTTCCTTAGAAGGAACAGTTTGCGGGCCCTGGCCTTTGGTTCCTTCTTCTCAGCATAAAAAAAAAAAAAATAACTATGCCAAACTCGTCCGCAGTTCAACTATACATGATTTACTGAGAAATACCTTTGCTCTCCCTCAGCATTTTTAAGTATGGCTGCAAGTGTTTGGCATTTGCCTTGTAAATAATTTGTTAATAACATATTTGCAACGATACTGTTGGCCGGATGCAGGTAGACAATGGTCCACAACTTATTATTCCTTGTTTTAAGTGAGGGTATTATTCACAAATGATACATTTTCAAACAATGAACTGCGATAGATATAAATAACAATATATGTTTAAACATACAGAAATGACAATGATTAGGTGGATGTGCAGTGCGTCCCTGCGTGCAAGGCCTGGGGGGGCTGGGTTTACGATGGAAGAGTTGAGAGGTAGGATGGGACTGGAGTGTATTGGTGTTGTGATGAGGTGTTGTGATGATCCATAGGTATACATGGCGAGTGGTGAGAAGAGAGGACGGGGGAATGAATGAACGGAAGGCAATGATTGACTATGTGTGTGTGGATGAAAGGATGAGAAGATGTATAATGGATGCAAGAGTATATAGAGGTTGGGGGAGTGGACTTTCTGACCACCATTTGGTGGTGGCCAGAATCAGAATCCAAACAAGATGGAGGAAGAGAAGAAGGGAAAGACAGGAGGAAGTATTTGTTACAAGGAGGGTAGAAAAGTTACAAGAGGATGGAATAAAGGCTGAATATAGAAGGGAAGTGGAGGAGCGATTGGGTAAATATAGATTGGAGCAGATGGGGGACGTGGAGGGTGTGTGCAAGGTATTCACAGAAGAAATCTGTGCAGCATGTGAGGTGGTGTGTGGGGTGAAGAGAAGACGAAAGGGGGTTCAGGGAACAGCATGATGGACTGAAGAGGTGAGAGAGGCTGTGGCACAAAAGAAGAAAGCATATAATGAGTGGATGAGGAACAGGGGCGACGAAGAAGCTGAGAGACGGACGAGAGAGTTATATGTAGTGAGGAGGAGAGAGGTGGAAAGATTAGTAAGAGAGAGTAAGAGAGTGGATGAGGAATTTGGAAGGAATTTGGGTGCAAAGTGGAGGGAATGTAAGAAAATGTTCTGGAAGGGGGTAAAGAGAGCTAGACAGGGTGCCAACGAAGTTAGTGGGGCTGTGAAAGATAAAAATGGTAGATTACTAGTGGAGAAGGGAGAAAAAGTAAACAGATGGAGAGATCACTTGAATGAACTGTTGAACATAGAGAATGAAAGTAATGCAAGTATAAGTAAGTGGCTGGGGAATGGCAGGGAGAAGGAGGGTTGTGAGAAGAGAGGAAGAAATCACCAGGATGGAAGTGGTGGAAGCAATGAAGAAAGTTAAAATGGGGAAAGCCCCAGGAATTGATGGAGTGTGTGGTGAAATGCTGAAGCATGGGGGAGAGATAGTAATAGAATGGATGTGGAAGGTGTGCAGATTGGCGTGGGAGGAAGGTAGAGTCCGGGAGGATTGGAAGTCAGGTATAATTATTCCTCTGTACAGAGGAAAAGGGGAAAAAGCAGTGGATGGTAATCATAGGGGCATTTGCCTTCTCAGTGTAATAGGAAAAATATATGGTAGGATACTTATTGACAGAGTTAGGGAAATTACTGAGGAATTAGTTGGAGAAGAACAAGAAGGTTTTAGGAATGGAAGAGGCTGTGTAGACCAGATATTCATTCTTAGATCCTTAGTGGAAAAGTTTCTAGAGAAGGGCAAGAAGTTGTATGCAGCCTTCATGGACCTGGAGAAAGCATATGACAGGGTGGATAGACAAGGTTTGTGGAAGGTATTAAGAATATATGGAGTGGATGGGAAGTCGTTGAAGGCAGTGAAGAGTATGTATGAGGGTGCTAAGGCTGCAGTGCGTGTGGATGGCAAACTGAGTGAATCTTTCCATTTGAAGGCTGGATTGAAACAAGGATGTGTCATGTCTCCATGGTTATTCAATCTGTATATGGATGGGGCTATAAAAGAGATACAAGGTTAGGCAGTGGATGTTGGAGCAGCCCTAGTGAGAGAGGGCAGTGTTTGGAAACTCCCTGTACTGTTGTTTGCAGATGATACTGTGTTGTTGAGTGAAGACGAAGGGGAGCTGCAAGGCTCCTAGATGAGTCTGGGAGAGTGTGTAAGAAATGGAATCTAAAGGTGAATGTGGGGAAGAGTAAAGTGATGGTCTTCGAGAGAAGTGAAGCCAGTGAGTGTACAGTGAGACTGGATGGGAAGGAAATGGAGAATGTGAGTGAATTTAAGTACTTGGGCAGTGTCATGAGTAAGGATGGTAGTCTGGAGGGTGAAGTGCTCGAAAGGGTACAGCAGGGAAGGAAGGTTGCTGGTTCGTTGAAAGCAGTGATAAGAAACAGGGAGGTGAGCATGGAAGTGAAAAAGTTGTTACATGACAGTATTGTGATACCAACTCTGACATATGGAAGTGAAGCTTGGACCCTGTTGGAAGGACAGAAGTCAAGAGTGAGAGCAGTGGAAATGAGTTATTTGAGAGGAGCATGTGGAGTCACATGGAGAGACAGACTAACAAATGAGGAAGTGAAGGAGCGTTGTGGTGTGGTTGAGGACGTGATGGGAAGCGTTAGGAGAAACACGTTAAGGTGGTTTGGGCATGTGGAGAGGATGGAGAGTGAAAGATTGACGAGGAGAGTGTATGTGAGTGAGGTGGAGGGGGCGAGAGGGAGNTAGTGGAAAAGTTTCTAGAGAAGGGCAAGAAGTTGTATGCAGCCTTCATGGATCTGGAGAAAGCATATGACAGGGTGGATAGACAAGGTTTGTGGAAGGTATTAAGAATATATGGAGTGGATGGGAAGTTGTTGAAGGCAGTGAAGAGTATGTATGAGGGTGCTAAGGCTGCAGTGCGTGTGGATGGCAAACTGAGTGAATCTTTCCATTTGAAGGTTGGATTGAAACAAGGATGTGTCATGTCTCCATGGTTGTTCAATCTGTATATGGATGGGGTTATAAAAGAGATACAAGGTCGGGCAGTGGATGTTGGAGCGGCCCTAGTGAGAGAGGGCAGTGTTTGGAAACTACCTGTACTGTTGTTTGCAGATGATACTGTGTTGTTGAGTGAAGACGAAGGGGAGCTGCAAGGCTTGGTAGATGAGTTTGGGAGAGTGTGTAAGAAACGGAATCTAAAGGTGAATGTGGGGAAGAGTAAAGTGATGGTCTTCGAGAGAAGTGAAGCCAGTGAGTGTACAGTGAGATTGGATGGGAAGGAAATGGAGAATGTGAGTGAATTTAAGTACTTGGGCAGTGTGATGAGTAAGGATGGTAGTCTGGAGGGTGAAGTGCTCGAAAGGGTACAGCAGGGAAGGAAGGTTGCTGGTTCGTTGAAAGCAGTGATAAGAAACAGGGAGGTGAGCATGGAAGTGAAAAAGTTGTTACATGACAGTATTGTGATACCAACTCTGACATATGGAAGTGAAGCTTGGACCCTGTTGGAAGGACAGAAGTCAAGAGTGAGAGCAGTGGAAATGAGTTATTTGAGAGGAGCATGTGGAGTCACATGGAGAGACAGACTAACAAATGAGGAAGTGAAGGAGCGTTGTGATGTGGTTGAGGACGTGATGGGAAGCGTTAGGAGAAACACGTTAAGGTGGTTTGGGCATGTGGAGAGGATGGAGAGTGAGAGATTGACGAGGAGAGTGTATGTGAGTGAGGTGGAGGGGGCGAGAGGGAAGGGGAGGCCGAGGATGAGATGGAGGGATGGAGTGGAGAGGTATAGGAGAGAGGGGGGTGTGAGTTGGGAGCGTGGTAGTGAAATGGCAGGGGACAGAGTGACGTGGAGGCGTTTTGTTTGTGGCCACCCCGTTCAGGATTGAGGCGTCTGGCAATAGATAGATAGATAGACAGATGAGGAGAGGTAGGCTGAGGTGGTTTGGACATGTGGAGAGGATGGGGGATGATAATTGGGTACAGAGGGTGAGAGGTGTTAATACTGGGGGAGGGGTAGACCGAGAAAGACATGGGACGAGGTCATTAAGTGTGACTTAAGGGTTAAGGGACTGAACAGGGAGGCTGCCAGGGATCGAGCAGCGTGGAAAGCCGCCATTAGGTGACCAAGGCCGACGCATGCAAGCATGTTGGAGCCTTCAAAAACGAAAACGAAAACGAAAACGTTAATGCACCCTAACCATGTGAAGATCTCATTTATAGCACAAAAACAACATAAATGGGTAGTGTGGAAATTTTTCATTTTGGCGTGGAATGACGTCCATCTCTTCCACATCTAGGGCCATTGTTCATTTGTTGGTTTATTGCCACGTCAGGAGACGATTTCCACGGAACGACAACCATGCCCGAGACTGAGAAAAAAAAAATTATTTACAGCTTCTCTCGCAGACTTGGCTTCTTCAGTGTTTTACTTATTTATAGCCACACGCCATAATCCCATGGAGGGTGGCCGTTTGTCTTTGAGTTTGTTTTACAGGGAAAGGCACTAACCCTACGCCAACCCACTTGTCCACACGTAGGGAACACGTATGGGTTGGTTATACGGTTAATACTAAGCTTAATACTAAGCGCTGTAAATGATTTCCTGACTTACAGGAAACCATTAGGCTTGGAATGCAATGTAAAGCCACCTGAAAAGGAAAGAAAAGTACCTGTAATAAAAAGTGAATGATAGGATTAAAGGGATTAAAGAATCCCCGAGCTAGACCTTACAATGAGATCATATAGCCCCGCTAGATAACAGGAGGGCGCTACCCCTCCCGGCACGGCAGTCCCGGGCGCGGCTCGAACTCGCGACCCCCCGGTCCCGAGCTTGATGCTCTACCTCTGAGCCACCGTGCCCCCAAATGATAGGAGAAATAGGAAGGGAGGGGGGCAGACACAGAAAAAAAAAAAAAATGATAAAGGTGAATGATGAAGGAAGTAGGCACCACTACATCAAGTGAGTGGATGATAGTCTCTACCACCTACCACCTATCCCTGTGTTGTACCCCAAATCATATTTTGCTACCTTAACAGAGCCCTTGTGAAACCTACTGGGATGCAACCACCACGTAAACTCCACATGGACAGCTGCCCTGTTTTTTGTTTTTTTTTAAATGGGGAAATGAACTTCCCATGCTAGGCCTAGATAGATCATAATAACCCCGCCAGGTGACAGGAGAGCACTACCTCTACCAGCATGGCAGCTACCCAGGCAGGGTATCACATGTCAAGACAATGGTACCTACCATGTCAGTTTCTCTGCCCATGCCACTTTCATTTTATTTGGTTTCTGGAATGTTCAGGCATAACCTGTGTGACTACCACCAAGCTGCACTAACTGCAACCTGGGAGAGATATACATCAGACCCCTCTCCAATTGTCACACAGGATCCAGCTCACTTCTGCCTCATGAAGATTTTCTGATTTCCAATCCACCAGTTAATCTCTGGTCTGGCCTCACCGCACTTCATATGCACAGTCCTTATTTGCACTTCCAAGTTTCTGCCTCTGTTGTTGTTCCCTCCAGGCACTCCTGATTTCTGCAACTCTCAACTACCATTACCATCGTCACCCTGGCCTCTTTTCTGCCTATGATTAGTCTAGGGTGTGGCTAGATTCAGAAAACAAGGAAAAGCCTGATAGAGGGAGATCTATCAGAAGTCTGCCCAAATAAATGGGTCACACTCATTCACTCACCATTCAAGCTCCCAGAGTCCTGCCTTCACTCAAAGAGATAGACATCCATGCTTAAACACTTCACATTATCTATCAGACAGAATCAATCCGACAATTATCACATCACTGGGTAAAAACGGGCCCCAAACCCGTCGTACATTCCTTCATACAAAATTCTACAACCACCTCAATCCACTGTCAGTTCTTCCTCCCATCATCCAGACATCACCATTTGCTCCCCAAACCTCACCCCCACAACATCCTGGAGAGTGGTTAAAACACTTGGCTCTGACCACCTCCCAATCATCATCACTACCAAAACCAGAATCACCCCAGCTGGCCACACACACACACACATACACTAAATATAAGACAGCCAACTGGGAGGCCTTCACAACTGAAACAGAACAACATTCTGAAACATTAAACAGTACCTCCATCACAAACATCAACACCGCTGTGCACACTCTCAATACAATTATTAAAAACACAGAAAAAAGACGCATCCCTAAAGGCAACAGAATGAGACCCCAGCTTCACACTAGAAATTCAAGGCCTCATCAGTCAACGTGACACACTACATCATTCCCCAGCACCCCATTCACAAAACACTGTACCACAAATACAAGAACTCAACACTCAAATAAACAATATCAGAACAGCAACACTAAATTGGAATAATTATCTCCAAACACCTGATCACAAAACAACCAGAAAAATCTACAAAACACTAAACAGCAAAACATTGTCCAAAAGCAACACTACACAATCACACACTGCCATCACAACTACAGACACCATACACTCAAACAAACAACAAGCAAACACTCTCATCAATCACTTTTCACATGTCAGCCATCTAAACCCCCATCACGACAACCAACATGTCATCCGATGCAAGAGACAGTTCCCCACAGACCCAGACTTTGCACCTTTCATTTACAACCAGACGAAGCACATCATTAGCAACCTTAAGCACTCATCTCCCTGTGGACCAGACAATATAAACAACATACACAATAAACACCTGGGACCACAAGGCATATAAGCATTCACCAACATATCAAACCACAGCTACTCACATAACATAATACTGGAAGCATAGCACTATCATCACTATCCCAAAACCCAACAAAGATCCCACGTTACCTTCCTCACACCGCCCCATCACAACTCCTCAGCACCCCCTCCAAAGTCACCGAACATCTGGTATTCCAACTAGTTACACCTCACATACCCATAGCCCCATGGTTTCAGACCACTGCACTTCACAAACACTCTACTTACAGACCTTATACAGTTTTTTATGGCATCAACTCAGCTAGGCCACCACACAGAACACTCCTAGTCACACTGGACATTAGCAAAGCTTTTGATGCCATCCCCCACCACAACCTCAAAAACAAAATATTCAACACAAACACGCACAATAACACAAAAAGAAGGTTGGCAAACTATTTAGTATGCAGATGTGCACATTGCTGGTCAGTCATCAAACATCAGAAACTTCACAAATCGCATTCCCCAAGGATATACTTTGTCACATGCACAAAATACCCACACCCCACACACCACAAATACACACAGCTTCCTGTGTGGATGACATTACACTTACATGTACACACCAAAATGCAAACACAGCTGCAAACATTCTCCAACCTTACCTCAACACACTACATGAATGGTCCACCATAAACTGACTCAAAATAGCCCCAGCCAAATCTACAGTGACCCTTCTCACAAACCGGACAGCAAGAACACAGTCACATTCCACACCTCACCATAAACAACACTCCCCTACTACACAAACACACACACACACATACACACACACACACAAAATCCTTGGTGTAACATACAATTCATCAATGTCATTTGAACAACGCACCACAAACATTACAGATAAATTAACACCAAGACTCAATGCCTTAAGGTCACTTGCCCATACAACATTTGGACATAACGAAGAAACACCACCACAGTAGACAAACAACATATATGCTCAGTGATGAATTATGCATCCCCTGCTTTGGCTTCTAACCTCACCAAAACACACTACAACACTCTACAGACCATACAGAACAAGGCTCTAAAAATAAACACAGGCTGCTCAGCTACTACACCCACAGACCACCTACACCAAGAAACCAAAGTCCTCAAAAACTCAAGGATCACCTAGATATGAGAGGCACACAAATTCTTGCCACAGCCTCCACAAACCCACACCATCCACTACATTACACCACATGGAGCACATCCATACACACCAAGGAACATCAAAACAACACCCAGCACACGATATCATATACAAATGCTGTCATCTCTCCCCCCTCTTGTCCACCTCAAACTAGCTTCCAGAAGCATACCCTTACACAAATCACTCACCACTCTATTCAATCACTTAAAGACAACACACAGCCGCATGCAAAGCCTCCTGATATCCACCCTTCTGAATCCTACCTCTCTCGTGAGGACAGGGTCCCCCTGACCAGGATGAGATGTGGGCATCATCCAGCCCTCTTATCAAAAGAGGCTGGATGACTCCGTCGCTGACGCCTGTCCTGGATGCAACACAGCACCCCATACTATAAGCACATTATGAAAGACTGCATTGCACACAATTGCCTACACCAACAACACAACATACACTCCTTGAAGAGCTCTGTGGGAAAGCCCGGTCTTGGTCATGTCCTTCCTCATAGACTCGGGGGCTGTTCAGCCAGACTGCCTGGGGAACAACTACTACTACTACTGTCAGTTCTCCAGCCTAATTAACCTCTATACCTCACATTCTTACACACTTTTATCATTTCTATCCACCTTCTTGATGTACCTTGCCTCCTCCCACTTTCAAACTCACTCAGTCTTTTTGCAACATGATTCACACTCATATTTTCTACTTGATCATACCACTAGGTACAATCTCTTGAACTCTGTGTCCACAGTCCTTTATTACTTCCTCTTTGTATCACTCCACTACCACAATATACACCTTCGAAGTTTTGTTGTTGATGTCTGTGAGCATCATGCTGTGAAAGTAAATGCTGATAGGAGTAAAGTGATGGTTGCTGAGAAACATGGCGGCTCTAAGAGTAGTGTGCTGATGGAAAGAAACAAGCTTGAACTGCTGAGGGAATTTAACGCTAGAACTACAATATGCAGCCACAGCCATTTTAAGGTGAACTGTGACATACATTACAACCCAAGCGTTGTTAAAAATTTAATTTCCATGCATTGTTTTTGGGCCAATTGTTCACGAATTACTTAAAATATGCCACATGGAGGTATCTGGAGCATTTTCAGTAGCTCACAGCCTAACCTACACGTGGCCCATTAGCCACTGTTTGATACAATGGAAGGTCAAGGTCCAGCCCACCAAACTTCAAAAATTCACCACAGCTACACCAAGGTAGATAATGTATAGGGCTGATTTTGTATTATATCCTATCTATGCACTTTTTCATGTGGTACTCATAAAATTTATATATGATGAATATTCCTTGTAGCTGCATTTCTGCCTAAGTGCTACCTTCAAAATACCAAAATATCCAAGCTCTCTATGAATAAACTACAGTAGACATTGACTTAAAAACTTGCACACCCATAATGCAACATGCTCTTTTCAATATACTGTACTCACAAAACTGGTCTTTATATAAGATAATATACAGTACTTGGTGAACTAAAATAACTGAACATCAAAACACTGCAGCAGCTAAACTATGGCATATATTGACCTCAAACCAATATACATATACTTCTCACATCCTCTATCAAACAAGAAAACAAATATGAAAAACTTACAAATCATTTTTTTTTTCTCCTTCCATGGGGTTCCTTTTCTTTCATTTCATTTTTAAAGGCTCCAACATGCTTGCATGAATCAGCCTTGGTCACCTAATGGCAGCTCTCCATGCTGCTCGATCTTTGGCAGCCTCCCTATTCTGTCCCTTATCCCTGAGGTCACACTCACTGACCTCGTCCCATGTCTTTTTTGGTCTACCTATCGCAACCCTACCCCTAACAATTACCACTTTCTGCACCCAATTGTCATCATCCTCTACACATGCCCAAACCATCTCAATCTACCTCTCTTCATCACAACACCAACACACTCTAGGAGTGTACTTCTAATTTCAAGTATGCCACAATTTATGGGTACTGTACTTAAGTGTAGTATTGGTAAAAAAAATGAGAGGTAATTCAGTGGTAGGTGGGGGCACTCACTATCCACTCACTCGATGTAGTGCTGCTCTCGGGTGACTGCCCTTTCCTTTCTTCCTTCCTTCCTCTTGCCTTTTTTTCCTTCAGTCTTTCCTCACTTCTGCCTATGGGTGACTCTACACTCCCTCTTCTGTCTTTCCTTCCTTCATTCTTTCCTCCTTCTCCTGCCTGTGGGTGACTCTACACTGAGTGACAAGCCAAATGGTTTCCTGTACAGCAAGAAACCATTTACTGCGCCGGGCGGTAACCATATAACCAAATTATGGCGCCTGGTGGTTTAGCAGGTAATTAAGGCACTTCAACTGGATTGAGCCGGTGCAGGCTTATATCCAAGGGGTGGTTGGGGTTAACTGCTCACATTATGCCACTCAGGAATGAGTGAGGCTGGTCACTTTCATCTTAAATGTCAGGAAAAACTTACCTAGCTCCAAGCTCCTACACTCCGTATGGGGTAACACAGGATTACATGATGAACGAATGAATGAAAGTACCGTATCTAGACAAAGTGAAAGTAGAGTAGCTGGAGGGAAAGTGGATGGTGATATGAAGGCCTTCATACTGAACAGAAGTCTGAGTTATGAGGCTGCAATGGAAGTAAGTTAGTGCCTCCAATAATGTTTGGGTGTGGAAATTGGGGTTGCCAAGGATTGTGTGTGGAGTGCAAAGAGTGGATAGGATAAGAAATAACATGATTCATGAAATGTATCGACTAAGGAAGTTCTGCAGACAATCAAGTTTAAGAGTGTGTGCTTAGATACTAGAGTCATTTGGAGCAAGTGCATGTAAATAAAGTGGTAAAAACTGTATTGAATATGTAAGTTTAATATTAAAGCAATAAAGTTGGACCTGGTTTGCTGCCCTGCGAGTTTTGATGCGTCATAAAGCTACTGCCAAGTAATCAACATTGGATATATTCATAAAAGAGAGGTTGGCATGTCATGGAGTAAAAGGTTTTAATGTAAGGGCTAGAGGTATTAGCTCTACTAGACACTGCTGGAGAGCATTATCAGATTAAGCAGTAGAAACCAGACTCTGGAATAAGGTTTGGTCTCTGCCAATACGGTGCATCAAGAGTAGGTGCCCCTACTGTAATGCAAAAAATGAAACAATAAAGTGCAAAATGCTAAAATATTAAGTACTAAAATTCCATCCATCCATCCATCATCCAATCCTACATTGCCCCATGAGAAGCATAGGAACCCAGAGCTAGGCAAGTTGGTCCTGATATTTAAGATGACAGTGACCAGCCTCACTCATCCCTGAGTGGCACCACATAAGCAATAAACCCCAACCACCCCTTGGATATAAACCTTCAATGGCTCAATCCGACTGGAGCGCCGTAATTACCCACTACACCACCAGGGCCATAATTTGGTTATACTGTATTGTTACCACCCAGCATAGTAAATGGTTTCCTGGTGTACAGGAAACCATTTGGTCTGTCACTCGGTGTAGAGTAAACCACAGGCAGAAGGAAGAGGAAAGAATGAAGGAAAGACAGAAGAGGGAGTGTAAAGTCACCTGAAGGCAGAAGGACAAGGAAAGAATGAAGGAAAGAAAGACAGAAGAGGATGGAAGGAAAGAAGGATGGAGGGAAGCAAAGGGCAGACACCTGAGAGCAGCACAACATCGAATGAGTGGATGGTGAGCACCCCCACCTACCACAAAAGTAGTAAAGTTCACCTAAGGAAACTCATATTATTTACCAGCACAGTATATAATACTGAAATTTATTGTCAAAATTTTACCATCTACTGGCCACATCATGTGGAGCTGATATTGGGTTTGTAATCAACTGCAGTACGATACTACACAGCTTATGCTTAGACTGGTATGAACATTTAATGTAAATAGCTGCTATAATACTGTCTCTAATTTTCATTAGGACAGTAATCATATAATTTATTATATATATATATACAGAATAATGATAGGTGCAAGAGAAAATGTGATGATATTAGATTATACATTTCCCTATACAACTACAAGACAAAAAGTGATGAGAAAACAAGGAAGGACAACTCAAAAATTCTCAGATTTCAAATTCGTCATCATCGTAATCATCCAGACCTCCTTTCCCACCCTAGGGCAGGATGAGTAGCAGCAACATCCAGACAGCCCAAGTTTGCCCAGTCCAATTGGCCACAATACCATTCACTTATCATTCAAGCCCACAGAATCCTGGCTCTACTGGATACACCAAAAACATTCACCACATTCTGTAGCTTCACATAATCGTATCCAATACTCAATCTACATGCTGTCACATTAAAAAGGGGTGCCAAATCCCTGATCATACACTTCTTCTCACATTATTCATCCAGCCAGCTCAATCTCTTTTCAGTCCCCTGGCCTCACCGACTTCCATACCTCTCTTCCTCACACAATCATCCACAACATCGCTCCACCTTCTCCTTGGCCTACCTCGCCTCCTCCCTACTTCAAATTAGCTCAGATATACCTTTTTCACCACTCTATTGTTATCCACTCTTTCCACATGACCATACCATCTCGATACACTCTCTTCGAATCACATTATTTTGTATCCTATCCACTCTCTATACTCCACATACATTCCTCAACAGTCTCATCTCCACTGCTCTCACTCTTGACTTTTCATTTTTATGCCACACCACAGTTTTTCATCCATATGTTAAAGTTGGCACTAACATTCACTCATGTAAGCCTCTCACGGCTGCAACACTCAAGCCTCTGTTTCTTATCAAGGCCTTTATAGCACCAGCTACTTTCCTTCCTTGTGTCACTCTACTTTCCACTTCTTTTGCACAATTTCCTCTCCTCGCTATCACTTTACCCAGGTATTTGAACTCTCTAACCAATTCGAGTCTCTCTCCATTCACTGTAACATCACACTGGGAATCACCATCTCTCTCAATAACCATCACCTTATTCTTTTCTACATTTACTCTCAAGGCATGACGCTCACTGACATCAGCAAAACACTGCACTAGTCTACCAAGTTCTTGTCTCCCATTTGCAAGTAGTACTGCATCATCAGTATAGAACAAATTTGAGACATTCCATCCATCACCATTCATTACCAACACCATCTCTCTCTTTCACCCCATCCATATTTATATTGAACAACCATGGGGGCATCACACAACCTTGTCACACACCCACACCAATCGTGAACCATTCACTTAGATGACCATTTACCCTTACACATGCACCATCATAAAAACTGATGCCACCTAGCAGCTTACCATCTACACCATACATGCGCAAAACCTTCCACAATCCTTCCGTCTACTTTGTTGCATGCATTTTCAAGATCCATGAATGCCATAAACTTCATATACTCGTAGTTCTTCTCACAAGCCATCTCCACTATCTGTCTTACTGCAAATATTTGATCCACACATCCTCTGCCACTCCTAAAGCCATCCTGTTCATCATTAACTAAGGCTTCTGATATCTCTCTTACCTTTGCTATAATAATTCTTCCATATACCTTCTCTCGATAAACTTATGCCATGATAATTAGAGCCCCCGCAAGTGTTATGAATCTCAGTTGTTGGAAAAATTTATCATACAGTTTCCAAAGATCGCAATCTTTCATTTGGCAAATCCTGACATGATTCTATCCATTATACACTTAATAATAGTAAAAACTGTACGGCCGAAATCTTACAGCGCCGAAATCAGCACCCCAAATTTTTAAAGACACGGTAATCCTCTTGCTTTGAAAAAACGTCTCAGTTCTGCTACAGTCTATTTTTCTACATATATTTTAGCTGCGCAGTAACTATATTTCCAGATTTATTGGCTGATTTCAAAAGATGCAGGCATCAGGTGTGGTTCATACACATCATCAGCGCCGCCTTCGGCCCCTGGTGGCGGGCACACAAACTACTCCACCCTACCCATGAGAAAGCGCCTCCATATGAGATCAATGAGTTCATACGATCTCCGACTGTTTAAGTATCATATTTCCTTCATTTGTTATGTAATAATACAATTTCCCATTTCCCATTTTTCCTTACAAATGTACATTCACCACCTAAAAACATGACAGTGATCAATACTCAGGCAACATAATACTCGCATGTAGGCTGTCTCTAAACCGAGATAGACGCAACCTTCTGTTTCTATTATACTTTGATAAAGAAGCCACTTTTTCTCTAGTATTATACATAGATAACTAAATGATAACTCAGTAAGTATCCTATTTTCAGTAAACACCAAAATTGTATAACAAAGGGTAATTCAAGTTGACCCCATTTCTGCACTTTACATTAAGTTATCTGGCATGCGGTGGCATCTTTTTCCAGTTTGTGGGGGCTCCCATTCTTGCACTCACTTTGCTCACCTTTATTTTGTACAGGGGTACAATCACAGCCTTTTTCCACTCTGCTGGCACAGTTTCACTCATCCATGGATTCTTACATATCTCCAACATGCACTTCACTCCGCTCTCTTCACTACACTTAATCATCTCTACACACACCTCATCAACCCTAGCTGCTTTCCCATTTTTCAGCCACTTCACAATGTTCTTCACCTGTACGAGTGTCACGTTTTCTGAAACTACATTCCTTCTCTGCACATCCCCAAAACCAATTATGTTTACAGCTGCTCTGCTCTCTCTATTCCCAGTCATCAGGCTTTCAAAATATTCTTCCCATCTGGTCCTTACTTCATCCCCATGGGTTAATAATCTCCCACTTACATCCTTCACACTTTCACATTTCTTTCAGCTGTCATTTCCACACTTCTGCACCTGCTTCCAGAATAACTTCCTATTTTCAGAGTAGTTTGCATTCATTTTTCTTCCTAGATCATCATTTACCTCCCTCATTTTCCTCTTCTCTAGTCTCTTTACATGCTTCTTGTTCTCAGTATATTCAGTTCTTATTTCAACTGAATCCCTGTCCTGTAACCACTCTAGCCACTTTCTCCTATTTTCTCCCATCCTCTCATTACCTCTTGATCCCACCATGCCATACCTTTCTTCTTTCAAATTCAATACCAATTAAAAGTCAATTCTATAAGATAAAGAAAAATACTGTAATACAAAATAAAATACCAATCAGTCATACACACACACACACACACACACACACACACACACACACACACACACAACTATTACTCCTTATGAGGTGTACAGTCTCAAAACTAGGTTACCATTCTCCACAATAAACAGTCTCAGGTGATAGGCCTCAGCTGATTTTAAAAAGCCTCCAAGAGGCAAACTTATGCAAGCAAAACACAGAACCATTATTCTGATTGGTGCTTGAACCACTAAATCACAGAATGTCTTGCTAAACACAGTATGTTTCTTTATGCATCATTTCTCACATTCTTTGTTTCATAAAGTAGTCTAAGTATGTGCCAGAGCTGGTCACCACAAACAAAAATCACCTCCACAAGTGCAAATCCACAAACTCAAACCATTATCCTCTGCAACTGCAAATCCGCAAACTTCTTCAAATTGGCTGTTCCGTAAATGCTAACGCAAACCATCTGTATCCCTTTCAGTACCACAGCACCAGATTCATTTTATCCTGGATACTATACCATTAAAGGATTTTAATAAATTTAGGATGATATTTTTCATAATCACGGGGTTAAAAATAATCTCTAATTATTAATCCACTATAGTTATACTGTACCTTTATTTACTCCATTCTGACAAAAAATAGGTGACTTTATGAAGTCTGGAAATTGTCAGTAGTATTGAATGGGATATATAAAATTATATTTATAGTACATCTAAAACACATATTGTATTAATTCATAATCTAATCCTGTGTTGCCCCATGAGGATTGCAGGAGGCTGGGGCTAGGCAAGCTGGTCCTGACATTTAAGATGAGAGTGATCAGCCTCATTCATCCCTGAGTGGCATTACATGAGCAATAATCCCCAACTACCCCTTGGATATAAACCTGCACCGGCTCAATCTGATTGGAGCACCTTAATTACTCACTAAACCACCAGGCACCATAATTTGGTTATATGGTTACCACCCAGCTCAGTATATGGTTTCCTGGTGTACAGGAAACCATTTGGCTTGTCTCTCAGTGTAGAGTCACCCATACACAGAAGAGGAAAGAATGAAGGAAAGAAAGACAGAAGAGGGAGTGTAAAGTCACCTGCAGGCAGAAGGATGAGGAAAGAATGGAAGAAAGACAGAAGAGGAAGGAATGATGAGAGGTAAGGGCAGGCACCAGAGAGCAGCACTACATCGAGTGAGTGGCTGGTGAGCGCCCCCGTCTACCACTAACACATATTTTAAATATTATTATTTTAGTATATTAGACTGTTTTTACTACAAAACAAGGGTAAATCATTCACTACTATAGGTAAACGAATTAAATTAATAGACTTCACAGCTCACACTTGACAAGTTGACACACCAGTCCAACTCTATTCCTCGGCCATAACCTCCTCAGTCCTCACTCCTCACTCACAGTCAGACTCCTCCAACAACTGAGACAACTCCATCTTGAGCAGGTCCATGTTGTTCTTCATACAAACAAAAACAGCTCAAAGTTCTCAGAGTTCAAGCTGGTTTGCAGGCAGGTTTGCATTTGCAGAAGTACTTACGCAAACGCAAAACCGCAAATTTGCGTAAAATCTGCCGCAAACGTAAATCCGCAAAACAAAATCACACTTCCGCAACTGCGGAACTCACAATTTGCAGAAGTGATTGCGGATATGCCCAGCTCTGGTATGTACAACCTTGTTTTAAAGTGTCATAGTCTGTTTTTTCAGCACTCTGACCTGTTACAAAATTAACATAATTTAAATATCAGATCCCTCTTAGAACACACAGAATTTTTTGGCATCTCTCCGCTTTTGTTGTTCACCATGTACCTTCCTTTCAGCCTCCTGCAACTTTTTCAACTCACTCCTTTTTGCATCCAACTTTGCAGATATCAGAGAGAGAGCTCGTTTGTTTCCGCTCTGCCTTTGCTGCGACTCTTCTATTCTGCCAACCTCACGCTGAAGGAGACGAATGTTCTCACTCAGTTGGTGGTTTTTTAAATTGAGGTCTCTGGTAGTGTCAGCTCGCAGGACAGTCTTGCTTACATTCATGGTTGGTCTAATGGCAGCATCATCATCATCATTTGTTGCTGTGGAGCCTGGCATAAGGAGTGGTAATATATGATGATCGATATATGATAAGCATCTTAAAAGAGATGGTATCATGGATTTGGCTGTAATTGTACCATTGGTCATCCCTCATTTTCTACAGCAGTTTGAGAACAGACATGCAAAAACAGTGAAACATTTCAAAGAGGGGTCCCCACAGCCATAGTCCACCTGTGATTGCCTAAAAACCCTCTGTAGACCATACATTAGAGTCAACTTGTTGCAAGAGTATTTTCAGATGGTATACATGACAAACTTTGCTAAATCATCCCATTATACACATTAAACACTATGTGTACTTTTGACATGGTTTATAAATTCTTCAATAACTGAAATTAGGAAAAGGAAAACCATGGAAAAATGAGGGACAACTGTAAAGTATGCCATGTTCTATTGGGAAACAAATTTGAATTTGTGAAACTTATGTATGGAATTAGAGAATTTATCAAATGATGGAGGTGAGGGCACCCATCATCCACTCACTCAATGTAGGGATGCCCTATGGTCTCTACAATGAGAGACAAGCCAAATGGTTTCCTGTACCCAGGAAACCATTTACTGAGTGTTAACTATATAACTGGGGGTTGTGGCCGGGTTAAGTGTCCCCTTGATTCCCCTATCTAAAATCACTTAATCTTGGCAAACATTTCAGAAAGCCTTGGAGGGCTTATACCTGTCCCATGCCCCAACCATATAGGCTGATTTGCATGGCCATATGAAATGTGAGAGGTGTGACTGAGGACAGCAAGAAGGTGGAAGTGATGAATGTGTTCAAGAGTGCGAGATATGCCATGATGGCATTGTGTGAAACAAAGATGAAAGGGTGTGACGTGGAGTAGTGGGAGGGTGTTAAATGTGTAAGATCGGGCATGAATTGGCGAGGAAGATGCAAGGAATGAGTTGCTTTGTTGATGAATGAGGTGTGGCAGAATGGAATGAGAAATTACAAATGTGTCAGCTCGAGATGTATGTGTCAAGTTCAAGATGGAGAAGGTGAATGGGCAGTGACTACAGCTTATGCACCGTGAGATGACAGGAGTGAGAGAGAGAAAGGTTTTGGGATGAGCTGGATGAAGCAGTGGGAGAAATGCCCAGGAGCTATAAAGTGATCGTAATGGGCGATATGAATGGAAGAGTAGGCACTGGTCCTGAGGATGACATAATGGGTTGTAATGGAGTATCAGGAAAAATGATAATGGGAAGCAACTGAAGGATATGTGTCAGGAAAGGAGGTTGTGCATTTGTAACTTGTATTTCAAACACAAAGATGCACATATATATACATGATATAGAGGGAACGGGGATCATGTTGAAAGGAGCATGATTGATTACATGCTCGTTGAGAGGTTGATGCTGGGAATGGTTGCTGATACGAGGGGCGTGAGAGGACGTTGTGGAGGCCTGTCAGGTCATATGACTGTGGTATGCAAGATCAAGCTGAGAGGAGTGAGGTGGTTCAGGAGAGAAAGAAGCAGTCTGGGAGAATGAATGAAAGAGGAGAAGCTGAAGACCAAAGAAATGGCAGATGAATACAGGACCAAAGTAGGGGAGGAGATGGAATCAGTGAATTGGAACGTGATGGATCTGGACAGCCTGTGGAATGCATACAGGGACTCCTTAGTTAGGAACGATAAATCAGTGGGTGGTGTGGCAAGAGTAACAACAAAGAAGAATGGTACAGCATGGTGGGATGAAGAAGTTAAGAGAGCAGTGGAGAGAAGGAAAGCGGCTAGAGTGATTACACAACAGGGGTTCAACTGATATAAGAACTTAATATACACTGAGAGCAAGATGCACGTAAAGGGAATAGTGAAGAGGAAAAAGAAAGAAGTAAATGATGATCTTGGAAGAAAATAGGAAGTTATTCTGGAAAGACGTGCAGAAATGTAGAAGTGACAGCAGAAGATGTGAAGGATGTAAGTGGGAGATTGTAAACTCATGGAGATGAAGTAAGGACCAGATGGAAGGAATATTTTGAAAGCCTGATTCATGGGAATAGAGAGGGCACAGCTGCTGTAAACATGATTGGTATTGGTGATAGGCAGAAAAAGAATGCAGTGCCGGGAAACATGGGAATCGAACTGGTGAAGAATGCTGTGAAACAGCTGAAAAATGGGAAAGCAGCTAGAGCTGATGAGATGTATGCAGAGACGATTAAATGTAGTGGAGGGAGCGGAATGAGGTGCTAGTTGGAGATACGTAAAAAGGCATGGATGAGTGAAACTGTGCCAAGAAAATGGGAAAAGGCTGTGAATGTTACCCCTGTACAAAAATAAAGGTGAGCGAAGTGAGTGCAAGAATTATCGTGGCATAAGTTTACAGAGTGTTGTAGGGAAGGTATTTGGAAGAATTATTATCGAGAAAGTAAGAGAGATATCAGAAGTCCTAGTAAGTAATGAGGAGGGTGGGTTTAGGAGTGGAAGAGGATGTGTGGATCAAATATTTGCAGTGAGACAGATAGCGGAGAAGGCCTGTGAGAAGGACTATAAGGTGTTTATGACACTTTTGAATCTGCAAAAAGCATATGACAAAGTAGACAGGGAAGGATTGTGGAAGGTTCTGTCCACGTACAGTGTAGATGGTAAGCTGCTAGGTGCCGTTAAGAATTTTCACAATGGTAGTGAAGCATATGTATGGGTAAATGGGTATCTAAGCGAATGGTTCATGATCGGTGTAGGCGTGCGATAAGGTTGTGTGATGTTCCCATGGTTGTTCAATATATACATGGATGGGGTGAGGAGAGAAGTAAAAACATGAGTAACGGAGAGAGGGATGGCGTTGGTAATGAATGGTGATGGATAGAATATCTCATATTAGTAGGATTCAATGATGGATGGATGGATGGATGAATGTTGTATGCTGATGATGCAGTGCTACTCGCAAATACCGGACAAGAACTTGGTAGATTGGTTCAAAGTTTTGCTGACATCTGTAAGTGTCATGCTTTGAGAATAAATGTAGAAAAGAGTAAGGTGATGGTTATTGAGAGAGAGAGAAGGTGAATCCCAGTTACAGGGAATGGAGAGAGACTGCAATTTGTGAGACAGTTCAAATACCTGGGTACAGTGATAGTAAAGAAAGGAAAATGTGCAAAAGAAGTGGAGAGTAGAGTGATACAAGGAAGGAAAGTAGTTGGTGCTATGAAGGTCTTGATAAGAAACAGAGGCTTGACTGTTGCAGCTGCAAGAGGCTTACATGAAGGAGTGTTAGTGCCAATTTTAACATATGCACGTGAGACTAAGGTGCAGCATGAAAATGAGAAGTCAAGAGCGAGGCATTGGAGATGGGACTGCTGAGGAATGTACGTGGAGTACAAAGAGTGGATAGGATATGAAATATTGTAATTCTTGAAAGATGCGGAGTGAGGAAGTCTGTGGACACCAGAATCGAAGAGTGTGTACCGAGATGGTATGGTCATGTGGAGAGAATCGATAACAACAGAGTGGTGTAAAAGGCACATCTGAGTGAATCTGAAGGAGGGAGGTGGCAAGGTTGGCCAAGGAGAAGGTGGAGGGATATGGCAGATGAATGTGTGAGGATGAGAGGTATGGAAGTCGGTGAGAACAAGTGGTTGAGCTGGCTGGATAAATATTGTGAGAAGCAGTGCATGATCAGGGATTTGGCACCCCTTTTAAGGTGACAGAATTCGAACAGACTCTATCGGATACATTTATGTGAAGCTACAGGCTGTAGTGAAAGCTTTTTAGCGTATCAGATAAAGCCAAGATTCCGGGGGCTTGAACGATGAGTGAACGGAAGCGTGGCCCATTGGACTGGGCAAATTTGGGCTGTCTGGACAATGCTACTCCTCACCCTGTCCTAGGGTGGGAATGGAGGTCCGGACGATGAAAATGACGATGACAATGATGATGATCAAACACGTGTAAAGAATGTTGGTTAAGAACACCTAGTATTATAAAGTGTGAGACTGTAATTTGCAAACACTTCAGCCAGTAAGAAATAAACTGCACTGTGGAATATGGACATACACATACATAGTAGTAGTAGTAAAAAAGCCACATGGTTGTGATGACTACATGAATGGATTTCACATGCTGCGAATTTACTGCAAACAATGGGGACCTGAAAAACTATCTGGTAGGTAGTTAACTGAATACCCTGAGAAACATTTCATAAATATTTTACGAAGCTATCTCTTATACAATTTGGGGCTCACAAAATTACCCGATATTGCAGAACGTTGCTCAGTGTGCTGTTCGAAGAGTTGCCACATAGCCTTACTTACAGTTACCACTACAAAATGTCACGGGATAAAAGTGGAGACAAAATTTGATGTAAATCTATCAAAAACCTCCCAAGAAATTTAAAAAGAAAAATGTTAACTTGTCATTTCTGACCTTGAAGCAAGAGCACTCTTAAACAAATATTAAATCCCAAATTGGTGTCTCTTCTTGAGCATGCTAGTGTAAGTCATTAACTGTACCTGCTCCATTATGTTTTTGGACAAACTAACAATCAATGTAAGATGACATCCCATTCACCTGGATACTTTACTCTCACCTGTGCAACCTTCCAGGATCTTAGTCTAAAGCATGGTGATATCATGGAAGGACAAATATCCGGTATGTGGCTATACTACAGCCCTCTCAGAACTGATGGATTTCATTCCAGTTTACACATGACTGAAGTTTTGTTTTCGAGGCAATACAACCACAAGTTCCATTTCCACCAATAAAAAATCTGGAAACAGGCTGAATTTACTCTCCTCACCTCACATTCAACAACTGGTGAATACAATGCATCTCTGTGTTCACATGAAAGTTGTATGACTCTACAATTATACCAATGGAAATCAACATCCAAAATAAGCAATTGTACGTGATTTATGACAAATGTACTGAATTAGGCAGTATACTTAGCAACACTGATTTTCAGTCCACACTTGATGTAATTTTACATCTAATACATATCAGCAGCTTTATATTACTTTCTATGATTAAGCTTAATCATTCACACTATGCCCCTGTGAGATGGATGATCATCTATCACTCTTCCGTGGACAGAAAGACTTCTGGGCTTCAATGAATAGATTGTGTAGTCTATGCCTAGGGTCTGGGAAAACAAAATTTACTTCTCAAACAGTACTTACCTTTACCTCCAAGTTTACTATTAATTATGTCAAAGACAGAAGTTCTTCTCTTTAATCTCTCTGCTGCATGAGTAGATTTTGCTTCTTCTTTCCTTTTCTCCCTTTCTAACCGCTTCTCAACCTGAAGTAATTCTTCTCCATTAGATGCTTCACGAAGCTGCATGCAGCGATCTGAAAGTTAATAATGAGACTATAAAAACTATAACATTGCTTTTACGATCACAAAACTAAGAAAAAACTAAGAAAGGGGGTACCATGAGGAATATATATGAATGTGACACAAAAAAAAAAAAAATGACAAATGAGGTGAGGAGGCTGAGGAATATGAAGGATGCAGATGTTGATGAGGGTGAGCAAAAATGAAAACAGGTAATGATGGAGAGTGGAATGAATGCTGGGAACATATCAAAAGGTTTGATGAGTAGAGTTGTACCAGTGGAATGGAAGAAGGCTGTGATTCTTCCTTTGAACAAAAGTAAAGGAAACTGAAGTGAGTTAAAAAACTACTGTCAGGTAAGAAAAAAATTGTCCTTAACACCTGTTCAAATCATTTTACTGTTTCCATCTCTTTGTGCTCTATATTTCACATTTTAAAAATAAAGGAGCTGGAGTTAGCTTGGTTGCTAGGGTGAGAAGTGGTTGGAAGAAGTTCAGGGAGCTGTTGCCTCTCCTGACATTGAGAGGGCTCTCCTTACGTGCTAAGGGGTCTTTGTATGCAGCATGTGTTAGGAGTGTGATGCTGTTTGGTAGTGAGACCTGGGCAGTAAAGGAAGAGGATATTCGCAGGTTTAAACGTACAGAAATGACAATGATTAGGTGGATGTGCAGTGCATCCCTGCGTGCAAGGCCTGGGGGGGCTGGGTTTACAATGGAAGAGTTGAGAGGTAGGATGGGACTGGAGTGTATTGGTGTTGTGATGAGGAGAGGTAGGCTGAGGTGGTTTGGACATGTGGAGAGGATGGGGGATGATAATTGGATACAGAGGGTGAGAGGTGTTAATACTGGGGGGGGGGGGGGGGTAGACCGAGAAAGACACGGGACGAGGTCATTAAGTGGGACTTAAGGGTTAAGGGACTGAACAGAGAGGCTGCCAGGGATCGAGCAGCGGGGAGAGCCACCATTCGGTGACCTT
Organism: Birgus latro; assembly: GCA_018397915.1. NCBI lineage: Eukaryota > Metazoa > Arthropoda > Malacostraca > Decapoda > Coenobitidae > Birgus > Birgus latro. Next base: position 56,060 of record JAGKTI010003314.1, read on the forward strand.
GGCCAACGCATGCAAGCATGTTGGAGCCTTCAAAAACGAAAACGAAAACAACGAAAACGATAAGACCTACAGTGGAATGTACTGAAGAATACACATCCCCATGGCAGACACTTCAGACTGTTCCAGTTCATGACAACAAAATCAATAAAAAAATTGGAATGAGGTGGGGAGATTTTGGCAAAGAAAATTAACTTCATGAAGGACAGAAAATACCTTAATTACTCACTAAACCACCAAGCACCACAATTTGGTTATATGGTTACCATCCAGCACAATAAATGGTGTCCTGGTGTACAAGAAACCATTTGGCTTGTCACTCAGTGTAGAGTCACCTACAGGCAGAAGGAAGAGGAAAGAATTATTAAAAAAAGGAAAGTAGAGGGAGTGTTGAGTCACCCATAAGCATAAGGAAGAGGAAAGAATGAAGGAAAGAAAGACAGATGTGGATGGAAGGAAAGAAGGAAGGATGAGAGGAAAGGACAGTCACCCAAGAGAAGCACTACATCAAGTGAGTGGATGGTGAGTGCCCCCACCTACCATGATGCACATCAATACACACACTAGCTTACTCATTCATATCTTGTTGTTTGATATCTGTGTTTATCTCCAGGCATATTCAATCAATTCCCATGTATGTATATCTCCAGGTATATTCTTTCAATTTCCATGTATTCAAATCTTAATGTGAATTCTAAGGATGTTTCCAAATGGAGTTTCATTAACTTCCATTTGAATATAAAGGTTCACCATGCTTGTACACATTGGACTTGGTCACCTAATGGCAGCTCTCCACACTGCTTGATCTCTAGCAGCCTCTATTCAGTCCCTTATTCCTGAGGTCTCACTCTACTGCTTCATTCCCAGTCTTTTTTGGTGTGCCTTTCACAACTCTATCAACATTCACACTCCTAACCCTGTGCATCCAGTTGTCATTGCCCATCTTCTCCACATGCTAAAACAATCTCAATCAACCCCTTGTCATTACAACACTAAAATAATCAGATCTCACCCCTCCTAAGTGAATTTTAAAAATTAATAAATAAAAATAAAAAAGAACCTGCCTTTGTGGCCTATCATAACATATTAACCTCTCTAACCTGATGAAATACTTTTCCACTTCATTCTTGCTAACTGCAATATATTTTATTCAGCTTTGGAGATATTTTCAAATTGGAGGAGATAGGTACAGCCTCTACTATTTCTTTCATCACAGGGGCATTTGCCAGATTAAATAAAATCACCTGGAACTATCAAGAATAAAAAAATACATCATCAAACTGAAGGGGTTAAGTTTGTGTAAAAAAATATTATGGGCCAATACAGTATGCTGAAGGTTAACAACTGTCACAATCCTTGGAGATGACAGGGGAAAGAAAGGGAATTACCAAGAGAAACACCCTGAGGGTACACATAAGCTGTTACTGGCTCCACTCGACCAGTCCCATCACGTCCCAGCCCCGTCCCCACAATGTACCCCATCTTTGCCATCAACTTTGACCCAATGCCCTGGAAACAAAGTCATAATATATTAGACAAAAAAATACACTGTAAGAGTAGACCTAACGATTATTAATAATGGTTACCATAACGAGTAATGTAAATGCAGCAGAGTTAGGATCAGTGTCAAACTATTTATTTGTAACACAATCATTTCTAGGACATGATGTGTTAAGATCTTAAAATTAAAGTACAGTGGGCCCTTAAGTTTTGCATCTAATTGGTACCATGAGGTTGGCAAAAAACCAGAATTTTGCGAACCGAAAAGTAGTAACCCCTAAAAGACGGCCATCATAATGTTTTGACATACTGTATGCTCAGGACAGGCATAATCGACGGGTGTGATATGGTGGGGGATTTGTC